>CATIWM010117800.1:0-11521 GCA_949671775.1 Mallotus repandus | reverse complement strand
CTTCAAGTTTCAGATGTTTAAGGTGTCGGCTCTCCAATCAAACGCCGACTCAACATGCTCAAGCGACAGCAACAACACTCAAGCATCGCCTGAGTGGTCTGCTGCTGCGTCTGTATGCACAGACGTTGTCTGTGTGTACTTCGCAAATCTCTCAACAATTTTAAACTTAAATTATTTTATTACACTCAAATAATTTCCGCCATGATATAACCAAAATTTCCGATAACCTTATACTCTTGTGTAGTATACATTAAAGTAACTTCATCTTAGCATATTTTCATTCTTAAAATTCAGTTTACATGCAAGGCCAAAGGGACAGAGATATGACATGGAAGAAATTAATTCCCATATACTTCACCAATATTTTCGTTGGAATAAAGAACACAAGATGAAACCTAGTATCTCAACTCAATACATAAACGTATTTATATGGCTAAGAATCAAGTAACTCTCTTCAAGAAAGGTTATAGAGGCCAAAAGAATAGAGGAGGATTAGAGAATCCTTCACAATAAGATTTCACTCTGCAACAAAGAATTTTAACTCAAACAATGAAGGAAAGAAATACTGCAACAAAGAATTTTAACTCAAAAGCAATGAAGGAAAGAAAAAAAAAATTCACTCACAGCTCAATCGCCCAAAACCGCTTCTCCCTCTCGATCTTCTTCTCTGCCCTACTTTTTTTTTTTTTTAATCCGTTAAGAATGAAGATAACGCAGCAGCAAAAGGGGACGATAAGTTCTTCCTACCACCTCCAATTTTTCTTGACAGCTTCTAAATTATCTTTGGTTTTTAAACTAACAAAAACAATAAGCTTCTTTGGTTTCTCATCTTCTACCTCCTCACCGTCGCAACTCTCCTCTGTTCTTCCTCTTTTTTTTTTTTTTTTTTTCCCAGCAGCTCCAATTCCTTGATTACTGCCCTATGCTTATCACCTCCACACCTCAAGCCTACAAGAAATTGACACCTGCACCTTGTATCTCTCTCTCTCTTTTTTTTTCCTTCCTTTTTTGAACGTCTTCTTTGAAGAAGGCAGTAGCTAAGCCTAAAACCTTCTTCCGAGTTGTATCAATCTTAAATTCTTCTCTTGAGGACACTTCATCATTGTTTTTTCAACTCAAGTCCCTTATTTCTAGTTGTGTACCCTAGTTGATCCTCCTATAACTCCCCTTTCTTACATATTCCCAAATTGTTTTATTTTATTAAATTTAGACCTAATTTGATTCCTCAATTTAATTTTCTATTTTAATAAATTTATATCTTAGTTATTTTTTTCACTTTAATCCTCAAATTTTCTTTTTATATAATCAAGTCCAAAATCAAACTAAATGTTTTTGACAATTTGATCATATTATACTTCTAGTTTCTAACATGTACATATATTTAATCCCAATTTATTATTTATATTATGAAATAAAATCTAGTTTTTTTTTTTTTGTACGGACGTGAAAGTAGAGATTGGTAAAAGCAATATACCAAAAGGAAACACAACATATACCAAATATATACTTTAAGGTTCTTGCAAGGGATTGAGTTAGAGCAAGTTTTTAAAGGGTCTTTTGAGAGGGACTTGCAGCTTCACTTAATCAAAAGCAAGAAGGTGATTGGAAGGCTTTTGGTATTTCAAGCTAGAGGCCAAACATTTGGGTGATTTAGCATTGATTCAAGAGTTGAACCAAGAGCAATCCAACATAGTAGAATACTTGTGGTGTACACCAAACTTAGGAGATTGTAAGTACTCCGCAACTTGGATTTCCTAAGTTCTTATGTTTATACATGTTGATGTATTGTTAGCTATGTGTTTAAATGCAAAATGGATTCATGGGAGTGGAATTCTCCATGTGATGAAGGGTTATGAAAAAGTAATTTTTTTTTAAATTTACTCTACTTATAAGGTTTGTGCTCACCACACTATTCTTAAAGCCTAAGTAGCGTAATTGATTTTCTTCTAGTGGTATCAGAGCAAAGGATAGTAGCACATAGTGATGCAGTGCATGAGATGCATGGACTATCCAATTCATGGGAACTCTCACGCATGATCGTGTGATGAAGCGTGGCTCTCCTCCCAGGGGCGTAAGTGTTGTGTGCTCTGATAGGTATATATGGACGTCACCTCATGTGATAAGACCGAGTCCATATAGGTGATTCGATTACCCCTCCTTTCAGTGGTATCAAGGCTCCTTTTTGTACTTAACACATTAACACATGCTAAATTTGATGATAATTACAAGTGTTATGATTATGTTTATTTTTAGTTACAAGTGTTATAGCTAAACATGCAATAGTTGCATCCATTTACTATATGCTTGACATATATGCATGGAATGATCATGGACTTAAATTACATCCTTGATTTTGTAATAATAATTAGTTTTATTATTTGCTATGAAATTAAGATTTAGTTACATAGAAATAGGATTTAATGTAATTCACAAGAGTTGTGAAATGGAAGCTTAAAGTGTTCAAGAAGGGATGTGGATATGACTCGACACCAGTATGTTGACTCAAGTTTAACTTGACACATCAACCCTCTGTAACGAGTCGGCGCATGCAACCTCTGTGATGACTCGGACCACCGTGACGACTCGGCACATACAACCTCTGTGATGACTCGGCACTCCCGTGACAACTCGGCACAATTCCTTTTTTTTTTTCCTTAGTCACAAGGTCTTTTTGTCCATATTTGTGCATTAATCTTGTATGTTTTATGTATATATGTGATATATATGTTGAAGCATGCTATATTTGATGCCATGAAATATACATATGTATATATGTAAATTTGCTATGCTATGTATATATGTGATATATGCAATGAAAAATGGGCTAATGTGCAAAGTGAGACCTTAAATAAAGACCCAAAATCTTTCAAAACAAATTTAGGTCTAGGCTCTCCATTAGAGCAATAACTTGCATGGTTTTGGATTATGTGCATCGATTATGGACACATAGGGGTGTACATGAGTTCCAAGAGATTCATGTAGTGTTATTGTTAAGCATGAGATGTTGTGGGTGTATAGACACACTACATGCCAAGAATGGCAAATAGGCATACCTGAGGTATTTAGTGTTTAAGTCTAAATATTTCACTAATCCAATGGTGTGGACCTAACTAATGCCAAAGGCCAAGAACGGCAATGTGTACCTGAGGCCCGTAACATTAGAAGTAGGATTGATGGAACCTCACATAAGATGTGATGGCAATAGTTGCCTACTTAATGAGAACTAAAATTCTAATAATGGCAATGTGTACCTGAGGGATATTAGTGATCATTAAGAACTCTATCACCCACTAAAAATCCATCCAATAAGGTTTTTTTTTTCCTACTTGGAAGTATAGGATTCGCCAAGTTAGTGGGAGACCATTTTGATTAAATACCATATCTAATGGTAAAATTACAATGTCATAGAACTAATTAATCTTGTTACCTTTGTAGAAAATTGATAATATGAGACCTTCAAATCCACTATCAGTCATACTCGACCAACATAGGCTCACGGGCCCTTACTTTATTGATTGGCTTAGGAATCTAAAGGTTTTAGCTTCTGAAAAGATTCTATATGTATTAAATTAATCACCACCCAGTCCTCTTCCTAATAATGCTTCCCAAAAGGAACATGATACTTTAAAAAAATTGAATGATGATGATTTGCTAGCATAATGCATAATATGGGCTTTTATGAATACCAAAATCCATCGGCAATATGAGAAGTACACAAATACAAAAGAAATTCTACTTCACCTTCAAGAGTTATTTGGTCAACAAAGTAGGACCGCAAGATATGAGATATCAAGGCAGTCATTTCATGCTATAATGAAGGAAGGTGAGGATGTGGGAGTCCATGTAAACTCTATGATTAAATTAATGGAGGAGCTAGAGAGTCTAGATTTTACAATGGACTTCCATCTCCAAATGGATTTGATCCTTCAATCCCTTTCTGAATCATTTGGGCAAACCATTGCAAACTTCCATATGAACAAAATAGAGTGTACTGTTACAGAGCTTATGAACATCCTAGTGATGGCCCAAAAGGCTATCCAAGGTAGCAAGGGGAAGGAGGTTGCTCTTCCTACATCTTCTAGTAAGACTAAGAAGAAAGGCAATAAAAAAAGAAAGGCAAGACAAGTGTTGTCAAGCCTCTGGGTGTTATAGCCAAGAATAGAGGCAAGGCACATGTGAGGAAAGAGCAAGACAAGGGAACGTGTTTCCATCGTTAAGGTGAAGGGCATTGGAAAAAGAATTGTCCTAAGTTCCTTGAGTCTTTTAAGATAAAAGGAAAGCGCAATCATGGGGAAGGTGAGACTTTCTCTAATTTATATGCTTCTAAATGTATTAATAACTCATCCAATGCATGGGTATTAGATATCAGTACTAGTTCTCATATTTTTTTATCCTTGCAAGATCTAGCAAATAAGAGAAGGTTGAGGCCTAATAAAGTAACCTTAAAGCTTGTCAATGGAGCAAGTATTGCGGCCAAGGCTATAGGATCTACTTCTATTGATTTGCATGATCATGTTTTGCTATTGGATGATGTATTATATGTTCTTAATGCCTATAAAAACATTATCTCTATTTCTAGTTTGACTAGAAAAGGTTATGAATTTCTTTTCAAAAGAGACGTTTGTAATATTTACTTTGGAAGTAATAAAATAGGTATGGGTTATTTAATACATTGTTTATATTATGTTAATAATAATTCAGTTAACAATGAGCCTCAATTTAATGTGAGTAATGAAAATATAATGCTAATTGAAAATGCCTCTAACTCCAAACATCTATGGCACTTGAGATTATGTCACATTGCAAAGGATAGGATCACAAAATTAGAAAGGATGGAATCTTGAGCAATCTTGAATCTGTATTCAATCCAACTTGTGAGGCTTGTCTTCAAGGCAAGATGACTAGAAAACCTTTTATTGGACAAATGGCAAGAGCCAAAGATATGTTGGAAATCATACATAGTGATGTATGTGGACCATTTACTGAAATGGCTAGAGTTGGTTTCTACTATTTTGTAACCTTTACAGATGATCTATTAAGGTTTGGGTACTTATTTCTTATGAAGAACTAGAGTGAATCCTTTGAAAAGTTCAAGGAATTCAAAGCTTAAGTAGAAAACAAAACTTGAAAATTTATTAAAACTCTAAGATTAGATCGAGAAGGTGAATACTTAAGTACCGAGTTCATTGAGTTCCTTAAGGAACATGGTATTACATCATAACTCACACTGCCTGGAACACCTCAATTAAATGGTGTGTCTGAGAGGCAGAATCATACTTTATTGGATATGGTATGTTCTATGATGAGCTACACTGATCTTTCCATTTCACTTTGAGGTTTTGCACTCCAAACAGCTTGTTATATCCTTAATCATGTTCCATCCAAATTCATTACTACTATATTATACGAGATATGGCATGGTAGAACACCAAGTATTAAACATGTTAAGATTTGCGGATGTCCAACTTTTATTAAAAGGCTAAAAATGGACAAGTTGGATGTGAAATCGATTAAAGGAAGGTTTGTTGGATATCCTAAAGATAGTTTAGGGTATTTTCCTTAAGAAAGAGTTTCTAAAGGAAGGTTGCAAATGAAGGAAGATAATGTTAGATGAGGAGTCATAAAAAAAGCCTAACAAATTAATCAAATGGATATTGATCAACCTAAAGAGCTTATACCAATTAAGAATGTCATCACACACCGACTCTTAAAAAATCTAGAAGGGTATCTCATCCTCTGAAGAGATACGGTTTACTTCATGATATGTAAGAGTTGCATGTTCATGAAGATAGCATTCATGTTGATGATCATACTACATATGAAGAAGCTTTATATGATAAAGATTCTTCAAGATGGATTGAGGCTATGAGAGCTGAAATGGATTCCATGTACGCAAATCAAGTCTAGACACTTGTTGATCCTTCTGAGGGTATTATACCTATTGGGTGTAAATGGATTTTCAAGAGAATGATTGATGCAGATGGAAAGTTAGAGACCTATAAAGCTAGGCTTGTAGCAAAAGGGTTTCGCCAAAGGCATGGGGTTGACTATGAGGAGACCTTCTAACCAGTAGCCATGCTTAAATCCATTCAAATTCTTTTAGCTATAGTCACACACTATAATTATAGGGTTTGGCAAATGGATGTCAAGACCGCCTTCCTTAATGGATATATTAAGGAAGACATTTTCATGGAGCAACCCATGGGTTATAAATCCAAGGAAGGCTCAAAGGTGTTCAAGCTTAATAGATCTATCTATGGCTTAAAGCAAGCTTCAAGGAGTTGGAATTATCATTTTAATGAGGCTGTTCGTTCTTATGGTTTTATTAAGAATGCAGATAAGCCATGTGTTTACAAGAAGGTTAGTGGGAGCCAGCTCACTTTCCTAGTCTTGTATATGGATGACATTCTATTAATTGGAAATAATGTCGGAATGATGACTTCTGTGAAAGTATGGCTATCTAAAACCTTCTTTATAGAGGACTTAGGGGAGGCAACCTATATTCTTAGGAGTCGAGTCTATAGAGATAGATTGAAGAGAATGGTAGGTTTATCCTAAAGTCTTTACTTGGAAAAGGTATTAAAGAGGTTCAACATACTTGATTCCAAAGGAGGCTTGTTACCATTTAGGCATAGTGTTCATATATCCAAGGGTATGTCACCTAAAACACTTGAGGATATGGAAAAAATGGCCAAAGTTTCTTATGCTTTGGCAATAGGAAGCTTAATGTATGCTATGTTGTGTACTAAGCCTAACATTGCTTATGTTGTTAGTGTGATTAGTAGGTTTCAATCCAATCCAGGTTTGGAACACTGGATGGCAGTTAAGGCAATCTTTAAGTATTTGAAAAGGACTAAAGATTTGGTCTTGATTTATGGAGAAGGTGATTTACAACTAGATGGCTTCATAAATTTTGATTTTTAATCAGATGTGGATGATAGAAAGTCTATGTCTGGGTTTGTGTTTATTTGTAATGGAGGTGCAGTAAGTTGGAAGAGTTCTAAGCAAAGTGTCACAATTGATTCCACTACAGAGGCCGAGTGTATAGCCACATCGGATGTTGCTAAAGAAGCTGTTTGGATTAAAAAGTTCATTACTAAACTAGAAATTATTCCTTCCATTGAGTCCCTGATTCCTCTCTATTATGACAACAATGGAGCCATTGCTTTAGCAAAGGAACTAAGGTCTCACCAGAAATCCAAACACATAGAAAGGCATTTTCATATTATCGGAGAACTTATTGGGAAGGGTGATGTGCTCAAACAAAAGGTAGCTTCAGCCGACAATGTGGCTAATCCATTGACTAAGGCGCTTACCCAGCTACAATTAGACAATCATCTTGAGAAGATGGGTCTTAGATATTGTAGTGATTGTCGCTAGTGCAAGTGGGAGATTGTTAGTATAGATGTGCCCTAGTGCCATTCTTGTAATGTAAAATGATATTGTAAATTATCCTTATGGTAATAAAATATTCATTTAAATAAAGAGTTTGTTTATTTAAGTATTTACCCTTTATCATTATGTTAAATAAATTTATTAACAAGAGTTGATAATATGAGTTGCAAATTTATTTAGTACATATGCTATAAATTGTTCATAGTCAATTAATTAATATATGTGTAATACTAATTAGACAATCACCTCTGTCTATTTTCCTTGATTAGTATATGATGCTAATAGTTGGAGGTAGTGAGCCTCATGCTACTTGATATGAGATATTAGAATAGACATGTGGATACCCATGTGATGGGTGGATTGAACAGTGATGTTAGATTAGTGATCGTAAGGATATTCACTTATAATCAACGATCACAATCTAGGTCATAATAGTGCATATAGTCCTTTGACCTGAGGTGACACGGTCATCCACATTTGAGTGGTTAGAGTTTATTACCGCTTATATACTTGTGTTATTCACATATGGGGATATGGTGTGTGGTGGCTCTAGTTAGTTAAATGTAGGGATGAGTGTTCTATTAAGATAGGATTCATTGCGTGGAGTGAATCGAGATAGATCCTATGCTATCTAAGTTTGTTCTTGATGAATAAGTTCTTAGCCTGGACAAATATAATACAGTCTGAAAGAGTTTCAGTACTAGAAAGTGTTTCTAGTATTAGTTATATTTTATCAACAATAACTTGAGATGAGGTCATATGATAAAGCTATTAGTGTTTGATTAAACTTTAACTCTAGGCTATATCGGGATCTTCAAATGAAGGGTTTTTAGTGCACGATAATTATGACCATAAGGGTTCGTTAGAATCAATATATGCATTCATTTCTAATTGGGTAGCTGTGATATCAATGCTAGGGGTCACTCACAACTTATGAGAACTAAATATGTATAATTAGGATTTTCACATTTTGAAAGAGTTTCAAATAATATCAAGAGTTGATATTATATTCTTATTTCCAATTAGACATGAAGCTAGTAAATCACACCTAAAAGAGTTTTTCCAAAGCATTGTATTAATCTAATTATTAATTAAAAAGTTTAATAAATTCATTAAGAATTGAATATATGCTTTGAGTAATGATTCTAGCATATCATGAAATATAATTCCACCAAGAGTTTCATTATTAAATACTTGATTAATATGAGATATTAATTAAAGTGTTAAATAAAGAATATGTGTTATTTCCTTATGGACTTGGATTAATGGCCCAACGGGTGTGGGGGTAGGCCCAAAAGAGTTTTGACCCAAAGATTAATCCAAAGCCCATCAACCTAAGGCCCAATAGTTTGATGGAATGGGCTTGAACCAAGTGTTGGCCTAACTAAAAGGTCCAAGTCCAGTAACTACGCCCAATTGATTTATGGATTAGGCTTGGCCAAAATGTTAGCCCAAGAGATGGTCCAATGACCAAGCCCAAGTCCATTTATCAATATAAAGTCATATTTGGCATATTAGAGACAAAATATCTCTTATGTGTATATTGATGACTTATGGAGCATAATGATGATTAGGTTATATTGGTTAGTGTACAGAATATATGTGGATTAAATATATGAGATGTGTTTAAAATCTCTACATCTATTTTGGAAACTAATGAGATATTTACACAACTTGCACTCTTAACTATGTCATTGGTGGATTAGTAATGATATTGTGTAAGAGATATTTTTATTGGTGTATATCTAACTTAATTTTAATTTCTCTACATATAAATATATCTCCTTAGAAGAGTTCTAAGGGGGGGTAAGATATTCCATTAAGAGTTGGTGGAGGTTGTAGAGATTGGTAAAAGCAATATACCAAAAGGAAACACAACATATACCAAATATATACTCTAAAGCTCTTATAAGGGATTGAGTTAGAGCAAGTTTTCAAATGGTCTTTTGAGAGGGACTTGCATCTTCACTTAATCAAAAGCAAGAAGGTGATTGGAAGGGATTGCATTTTACTTGTTTGTTGTTTTTTTTTTTGAGTATCATGCCTAAGAATTCTTTCATGCATATGTGTATTAGAGCTAATGTGAAAAAAGTGCCATTTCTTTGGATACAAGGCAAAAACCGCGATCACTGATATTAACGTGATCGCTCAATCACTTCCTATAAAATTTTGCTATCGCAGATGAGGTCACAATCATTAATGGCTCATCCTATTATCTCTGGTGGTTGATGTGTGCTCACAAACAACCCGCAATCGTAAAAAGGCCAATTCTTTGAAGCTCAACTATTCTATCACGATTGCATAATAAACGCGATCACGTTCATGCCTGACACAAGTGGTCAAGGTCCTTTGTCACGATCACATATAACCTGCAATCGCATTTTAACCTTACTCTACACTTAAAACAGCTGCCACCCACTTCCCTCCTTCCACTTCTTTTTTCAAAATCCATGATCTCCACTTTTTTTGTGACCACTCTAACCACCAAGAAACTCAAAAAATCTGTATGAATCTTCCTTAAATCTTATTCAATCCCTCTCTCCTTCACTTTTTATTAACCCTACCTTTTTCAATCTATACCTAAGAATCACAATAACTCCTTTCTCCCAAAATGTCCATCGTTTCATCACAAAAATAGAGCACCAACTATGTCATCATCAAGGAGGAAGAAGAAAGCAATGATAACGGTGACAGATGTTCCTCAATTGGAAGGGAATGTTGATTTAGCTAAGAAGTTTGGTGCCCCCTTTCCAATTTACTCAATGGAGGAAGTAGATAAGTACCTTTCTCATTCTTAAAGACCTTTTGTGATTCCTAAATGCTTATACATAGGGACATTAAAGGGTGTAAAGCTCAAGGATAATGTGATGGAACTCTGTGATAGATTAGGGTGAGGAAAGTTTGTTGGATTAACTCATTTAGTTTTTAAGGAATTAACACTAGAGTTTTACACTACTTTAAAACACTTTAGTCAAGCTCATAACAAATTTGAATGTAGGAGCAAATTATGATTGATTATTATACCATATTGAATGCACTTGGTTTCTCAAAAAGTGGACTTTGTGAACCTCCCATGAGGCATAAGCCAAAGGAATTTTAAGAGGAGATTACCTCACCAAAAGTAGTTTGGGATGTTTATGGTTCTCTTAATGGGTTAATTCGAGACCATAGCTATATTATCATGCACAAGCTTATGTACCATTCTATTTTTGGGAAGGTGGAAAACAACAAAGTTTCAAGATAAGAGTTATTTATAATGTGGTGCATGCACACCTTTACAAAAATATGCACCACATACTTTGTTCTTCAAACTTTGTGGCATGTGGCTAGGGCTCTAAAGGCATCAATTTTGATAGGCCATATAGTGACAAGTTTGGCTTTGCACTTCCAAGTTTTTTACCCTTTTACTATTGATATTGTTTTTTTATCTGCAAGATAGGTTGAATTGGCTTATGCTTACGAGAGCAAAAATCTTTAAATCCAAAAAGGTGCTACAATAACCCACTACCAGGAAGTGTTTCCACTTAAGGTAGTCAACATTAAAATAGAAAACTCACCTCAGGCTAAGGAGGAGGAAGAGGAAGCTGATGATGCAGAAGAAGAAGGACACGAGTCTCCTCTCTAATTGCCTACACCATCAAACACAGAAATGAACCAAGTCCTAGAAAAGTTGGACCTCTTAATAGCGACTGTCAACTCTCGCTTTGAGAGTCTAGAGAAATTAATGGACTCATGCTTCCAGAGCTTAGAAAAGTTAGTGGAGGAGAAATACAATTAGCTGAATGACAGATTATTAAACATTGAGGATGACCAATCCTACCACTTTTTCAAGTTGAAAGAATATTTCATTGCAACAGGCCATGGCAGACTTCCTTCTCCATCACCAATCAAAAGGCATCCTCACATTCCTGTTTTGTAGCCTCAACCTCCCCCATCAACATCTCGGCAAGCCAAATCTTCACCGGAACAATCACCTCCACACTCTCATCAACAAAGGGAGTAAACTCTTTTCCCTAACTTTATTTTTGTTTCATTTTTAGTTTTATTTTTCATGCATTTTCATGTTTATATTTTTGTTTGTAAAATTTTGTTTTGTTTTTAAGTTATTTTTGTGCATTCAATGTGC
>CATIWM010117786.1:0-16495 GCA_949671775.1 Mallotus repandus | reverse complement strand
ATCATTATTATTATTATCATTATTATTATTATTATCATTATTATTATTATCATTATTATTATTATCATTATTATTATTATCATTATTATTATTATTATTATTATTATTATTATCATTATCATTATCATTATCATTATCATTATCAATATCATTATATATATATATATTAATAAAATATCAAGTAAAAGTTCAAATCAATCCTGCCTCTATACAAAAGCTCAATTTAGTCCCTAAGGTTACTCATGTAAACAAGTCAACTAGATTCAATTCATGTAAAATACACATAGTCAAATAGAATGATTTAAGATGCATATGTTCAAGTGAATTCTATGCAATGCATACAAATTTAAATGAAATGCTTATGGTTAGGGTCAAGGATGTTACATTTATTATAAGTGTGTAGATAGTGGGAAGTTTAAAGAAATAAAAAATGACAATGATGCATTGAGTATAGAACAAAATGTGGTTTTTGGTGATGAAATAGAATTATATGTTAAAGATGAAGAACATGAGGGGTGCAAGTGAGACACAAAATATAGAGCAAGTCAAGGTTGATGAGCAGGTTAGTTCATGTGCAAATATGGAAGGTGCAACTAAGGTTGATGAGCAGCAAGCAGATATGGTTAAACAGTTGAGTGTAAGTGCAAATATGGAGTCATTAAGTCATGGAGATAATGAGGAAGCAGCTTTTGAAGGTATTGATGATAAAACTCATCAAACCTTTAATGAGTTCTTATTTCATGTGAACCTCTTGAGTGATAATGAAGATGAAGAGTTGTAGGCTGCTAGGGAAAATGTTAGGAAGGATATGGATAGGAGGACAGTTAGTAAAGGGAAGGAAAAAAAAGGGATTGCAAATGGACAAGAGGAGAATAAAGAACCAATTGAAACAGCTATTGATGAAGAACCAAGTGTTGTTGAGGAAGATCAAATATTAAAGGTAATGAAGATGATAAGAGTAGTGCCACCAGCTCACAGTATTTAGACAGTGATGATTTAGGGAGTTATTACAGTGAGAGTGACAAAGAAGTGGCAGATGATGCACTCAAAAAGCCTAGCTCAAAGATTAAGTTTGATGTTAAAGCCAAGATACCTGTTTTTGAACTTGGAATGATATTTGAAAATGTGCAACAATTCAGGTTTGTTGTGGTCAAATATGTTGTTATGAAAGGTGTTGAGATACATTTTGTCAAGAATGAAAGCAAAAGGGTAAGGGTACAGTGTAAGGACAAGTGTCCATGGACACTTTTTGCTTTAACAGATAATTCAAGTGACACTTTCACTATAAGAACTTACCACAAAAATCATACTTGTGGTAAAGTCAACCGAAACAAGATGGCCACCAGTAACTTCTTGGCAATCCTGTTAAAGCCAAGGATTACCTCTGAGACCACCATCAAAATCAAAGAGATTAAAGACTTGTGTAAAACAGAATTCAAGTTGAAGGTGTCCATAACTGCTTATAGAAATACAAAGAATAAGGTGATAAATGAATTAATGGGTGATTTCAAGCAACAATTTGCTGATTTATATGACTATGTGAAGGAGGTGAAGCATACAAATTCAGGAACTATATGTGTGGTAAAGTCATGCAAAGAAAATATAGATGAGCTAAACTTGTTTAGTGGGTTTTATGTGTGCTTCCAAGCTTGTAAGCAAGGATGGGTTGAAGGGTACAGAATGATATTAGGAGTTGATGGCTGCTTTTTGAAAGGGATTAGTAAAAGGCAATTGCTATGTGCAGTGGGAAGAGACGGGAATAACCAGATGTTCCCTTTAGCATAGGTAGTGGTGCAAGTTGAGAATACATATAATTGGGCTTGGTTTTTGAGGTGTTTAAAATTTGACCTTCCACTAGAAGACAAAGCTAGTTACACAATCATAAGCGACATGCAGAAGGTAACTATTATTAAAAACAGTTGTCTGGTTTGCATTATTAAAAATAATTGTCTAGTTTGCATTATTATTAAAAACAGATTGTACATAATTTTTATTTTATGTTTGCATAAATGCAGGGACTGAAAAATGTAATCGAAAAAGAATTACCAAATGTTAATCATCAAATGTGTGCACATTATATTTATGCTGCTTGGGCCAAGAAATGGAGGGGTGACGAAAGGAAGGCTGCTTTTTGGGCATGTGCAAAATCTACACATGTGGCCGAGCTCAAATCAAACCTTGAAGAACTAGAGAATTTGGGGGAGGGGATTGTTAAAGATGTGTTAAAGTATCCTTTGAAAGATTGGACTAAAGCATTTTTCAATACGGACACCAAATGTGATGTGGTGGACAATAATTTGTCTGAAATATATAATGGATGGATTTTGGATGCAAGAAGCAAGCCTATCATAACGATGTTGGATGATATATGAAGACAAGTGATGAATAGAATTTGGAAAAAAAGGGTGTTTGCAAGGACATAAATTTTCGATATTGCTCCACGAGCACTTGAAAAATTGGAGAAAAATAAGGAGTTAGCTTATAAATGTTTTGTTGAGTTCAATGGAGATGAAGGCTTTAAGGTCACAAGCATTTACAATGCTGCAAATAGGTATACTTGCCACTTAGGGAAGCTGACTTGTACATGCAGGGAATGGAACTTAACAGGCATTCCTTGTCCACATACAATAAGTGCAATTCACAGCATTGACAAAGAGCCTGAAGACTTCATTTGTCATTGGTATAGGAAGGAAACTTATTTGAAGTCATATGCTTATACCATGCAGCCTATAAGGGGTAGAGCAGTTTGGTCAAAAGGTGACAAAGAGCCAATCTTACCTCCAACATTTAGAAAGCTACTTGGGAGGCCAACAATCTTAAGGAAAAAAAAAGACAAAGATGAAGTCAAAAAATCTGGTAAACTGTCAAGGCAAGGGAGGATTATTATTAAGTGCCAAGTTTGTAAAAATAGTGATCATAATATGAGAAGACTGCTATTACACAAGTCCATTTAATTGTTTATTTTTCAATCTATGTTCTACTATTCTGAAATTTTTTGAAGGTATTTACCTCCATGATCTGTTGTTTGATAGGTTCATAAATGGAAGAAAACCAAAGTTGACAAAGTGGACCAAGTAATGCTGCAAATGCTATTTAGAAGCTAAGTTGTTATTAAAAAATTTGCCTTGATTGTTATCTAATTTGTTGATATTCAATGTTAGGTTAACACTCAATCAAGTGCAACAGATGGCAGAACGAAGGTATCATCACTAAATAGGTCAAGGATGAAGGGCAAAAGGAAAGCAAGTAATACTCAAGTGAAAGAAGTAGAATTTGTTCAAGACTACATGACCAATATGAAGAGCAAGAGTAAGATGAAGAAAGGTAACAATTAAAAATTTATGATAGTTTAATGATTAAAACCTACCATTCTCTCTAATCAATGTTTATTATTTATAATAATGCAAGAAAAAGGATAGCTGAAATTGGTTGCAACAAAGATGAGGGTAACTGTCCATCTAAAGTGACTATGAGAAATGCTTGTACAACTGAAGGAGTCACAAGAAATACAAACTGCTCCTCAGGTTTTGAAGCAAGTGAGTCAAAGAGATTTGGTATTTTTTACAGTCCAAAGCGAGCATATACTGTTGGAAGGGAGACTTCTGAAAAGGAAGCAGATCAGACTTCAAAATCCAGAAAAAGGTTATTTCAAACATCAAGTGCAACGCCAGCAGCTGGTGGTCCAATGAATGCTATCAATGAGGGGACCTCAAGGAGAAAGTTACCATCATGGAAGAAGTGTCTCAAACATATATAGATACCTTATTGCACTGAGATTGGAGGGTCACTCAAGGGCACCAATGATAGATCATAAAGTGCATTTTCATATATTTAGAGTTTATAGGACTGCTAAAAATAACTTTTTTGCCTCCTTTTGGGATTAGTTGACCAGCAAAATGCATGCAAGTTGGTGTTATTTTGCAGTTTAAGTGCCTGCTAGGATTGGTATTGATTTTTGCTAGGATTGGTATTGATTTTGGATGCTTAAAACCTATTGTTGACATTAAGTAGTGTATATGTATGTCTTGTATTGACTTATTATGTCATCATGAATTTTTTATTGACTTATTATATCCTAATGCATATTGCTTAAAAGCTACATTATTATAATTCAGGTGATAACTAGTGTTTCATATAGTGTTGTATTATAGTAAACATGTCTATTTTTTCATTTCAGATTTAGAACAATTTGTACATCGTTGCAAAGAAATTTTTTATAATTCATAGTACTTCATTAATGCAAAATGCATAACTTAAATCCATCATCATCCAGCTAAACTCACAAATACTGAAAACCTAACAAACTAAACAAACTTAATTTACATCCATAATTCATATATTTTCAACCTACTGCCAACCCCTGAACCTATTGTTAATGCACTAACATTAACAAACTCATAAATAAAACTACCAATAATTTCCTGTATTAAACTAAACAAGCAATCACCTAAACATCTTTAGCACCAATAGAGCAACAATAATATAAAATCTAGCTCTATAGAAATCTCTGCTACTCCTTGTATTATTAGCAGCTTCGAATAGTTTTGTATTTTGTAGTTCAAGCTCATGAACTTCATTCTGGAATGACTCCAGCTCCCTAAGAAACACCATTACACTCTCGTCCTGATATGAGTTAACTTTCAAATTTGACAAATATGTGTTTAGAGCTCTAAGTTCATTCACCATTATCATTGAACGCTTACTCAGCCATTCATCGTGCCACTTAAAAAATTGATAGTGCCCACCCTAAAAATTGAAAAATAATCAACCAATGTTAATCGACACACCCACTACAAAACACTAAAATCCAAAGAGTAAAAACATTTAACAATTAAAAATCTTTACCACATGAGGACACCCCCAAAATTTTCTCCCTAGGTTCAGTTCTTGAAATGAGCAAATAAGCAAGATGTCCGCAGTTATAGTGGACAACTATTTCTCAAACCTGATTATACAATTTCTTCTGCATTTCCATTTAGACGATTATTGGATCCTGCGCCTGTACTAGTACCTTTAGCCATCCTTATCGATCTCTAGCTAATCCTACTACACCACTTGATGGGTTTCAACTCTTCTCTCAAGAGCAACACACTAAAGTGCTCTGAATTCAATTTGTAGAACATGGAGTGAGTTTATCAATACTAAATTTATAACCCTAACAATCACCTTTTCTTTTTATGTCCACCTCACCAATGGAGAGAAGTCCACGTGAAAGTGGGATTGAAGACACCTATGACATGAGTCCACGTGTACTAACCATTTGACAGAGCTGGTGAAGAGTTAACAACTCTGTCAATTTTGTCCTTAAACTCAACAAAAATAAAAGATTGAGGGCCTTTTAAAAAATAATAAATGTTCAGGGGCTTAATAAAATAAAATGTCATAATTCAGGGGCTTAATAATGTGTTTTTCCTAAAATCAACAAACTTTGGGGTTTTCTTGTAGTTGTGCCATCTGTGAGCACCATTAGGATGATGATGGTCTTGAATTCGAGCAGCAGATTTCCATTTCCATAAATTAAGAAATAGATTCAATGGCCACGAGTTGATTCCTTATACATGCTTACCATCAAAACTACACATGGGATATATATATATATATAATTTAATTTACTTGATTTTTGGGAAATTCTCTTTGCTTTAACTGAATTTTTAAAATATTCAAAAACTTAAATCGCATCGAATTTTGTTCGATTTGGTTATTTGGTCCGGTTTCGATTTTGCACACTCCTAATTATATATAATCAAAAGGATGTAATTTTACCTAAAACAACGTCATTTTGATTAAAGTGAGTAATTATATTATAAATTATTGAGTAATCTAATCTTATTGATATTATTTAAAATTGATGAGGTAAATAATATTATTATAATTATTATTTTTATTATACACTAATATATATATAGGGTGTAATTGAGTCAAACTAATTTACGAGCTACTCGGGATCGGCTCGGAAAAACTCAAAATTGACTCAATTAATGTCAAGTCGAGCTACTCGAGTAGGTTTTCGAGTCGAGCTCAAAATCCTAAATATGTAATTCGATAGGCTCGTGAGCTTAATCGAACTTTTCTATATTTATAATTTTACCCTTTCATTTTAATATAATTATAAATATATCTTATCAAATTGAGTCGAGTTTGAATATTTTAAAATATATATAATCTTAAAAATTTTAAAATTTATTTAATTAATCGAGTCAAGCTCGAGTATATCAATTATTTAATCGAGTAAAGTTTGAGCTTAAAAAAAGAGTTTGATCGAGTTCGAGTTCGAGTTTGAAGTTTGAAAGTTGAGTCAAACTCAAGCCTAACAATGTGTAGATTCGACTCGGCTCGATTACACCCCTATACATAGGCATATACTACAGATAACTAAAACGACGTAGTTTGCCCAACTTTGCATCATTTTAATTAAAGTAAGTAGTGAGCTTATAAATAAATAAAAAAAAAGACATTATATCATTTTTATTAATTAAAATATAATATAATTTTGTTATATATATATGTGGTTGCCAAATATATATAAAATATAAGGTTAAGCATATACAATAATTTTGAGAAAATATGTATTAAATATACGTTTATACCAAAAAGTAGTTATCTTATAAATAAAAACAATAGACGTTATATCATTTTTATTAATTAAAATATAATATAATTATATTTATATATGTGTGTGCCGAAAATATATATAATATAAGGTTAAGCATACACAATAATTTCGCCGAAAATATGAATTAAATATATGTTTATACAAAAAAGTATAAATATACACAAATTTTTACTATTTATTTGTTGGTAATAAACAAATATAAATTCAATCAATAATATAAATCAGTGTATAACATAAATTCCCAAATTTCCATTTTGAATCGTATAATATCGATCCATTTACAAAGAATCGAATTTTTATATTGAACCGTCCCGAAAAATGGAATTGTACTGGTGTAAAAATTTTTAAATTTAATACCAGTATTAAAAATTTTATTTCTTAAAATCTTCAAAATTTAGTATTATTCCATAAATTTTTAGTTTTCAAATTTTGTCAATCCGTATTTATCTCTAATTTTGCATATTAATTGTAATTAAAATTTTTAGTAAAGCTAAGGAAAGCCTGATTTAAAATGGCAAGTCAAGTGTATGTCTCAATTTTTGCCAGTTTTTTATAGAAGCAACTGTCAACTTTCACTTCTAAACGACATCATATTTTCCATGGCTTAATAAATATGTAGCCCCCTGAACTTGGCATTTTTTGTCACTTTGACACTCATACTTACACTTTTGCCATTTAGACACGTTAACTCACCAAAAACGTGATTTATAAACCACTTCTTACACAATAATACACAAATGAAGCACGTGTTATTTCATTGCACTAACAATAATGTCGCGTAATAAAACCAAAGCCATATAACAAAGCCCTTAACAATTCTAACACTAACAGTAATAATGAAGAAAATTGAAATCAAGTTTTCCCAAATTAGAAACCCTAATTTTGATTCATCTCTCTCAAATCATGCAATTCTCTATACTTTATGTAATCATTGTTGAAACCATATTGAAATAAACATTATTATTCTTTTGATACATCTAAACAATCAATCAAAGCCATTAGAGTCAGTGAATAATCGAAGCCTCTGGGTTTGTTTTTTTTTTTTCTTAGTAGGGTTCTTAAGTAGCTAGCTGTTGATTACAAATTTGGGTGGTTGAAGAGTGATTGGTGTTGGTCAAAAAGTGATTATTGTTGAAACCATATTGAAATAAACATTATTTCTCTGAACTTTGTGTAATCATTGTTGAAACCATATTGAAATAAACATTATTATTCTTTTGATACATCTAAACAATCAATCAAAGCCATTAGAGTCAGTAAATAATCGAAGCCTCTCGGTCATTGAACAATCGAAGCCTCTGGGTTTGTTTTTTTTTTTTCTTAGTAGGGTTCTTAAGTAGCTAGCTGTTGATTACAAATTTGGGTGGTTAAAGAGTGATTGGTGTTGGTCAAGAAGTGATTAAAAAGCAAAAAAAAAAAAATATCACGGTGGTAGGAAGAGATGCAAGTTTGAATGGTGCGACAAAAGTGCCCAAGGTAGCATAGATTTTTGTAAGGCATATAGTAGAGGGAAGATGTTGTTCTTGGGGCCATCCTGGGTCAGAATATGGTGTTCAACCTACTGGCGATTTGTTCAATGCAGCTAAATGTAGTTATTTTTCTCCTGAAATTCTTCAGTCTATGGATGGTCGTACTTAGATCTTTGTAAGAGTTAGATTTGTAGGATCAACTCACGTAGGACAAGTTTGTTGGCTGATTTAGTGTGTTGAATATTTCATTAATATGGCGAAGAGTTTGTTCTCGTAGAGATTTAGGACATCACTAACTATCTTTGATCCTTTTGATGAATTAAAACCTCACAAAATGTTAGAGGTAATTCAGATAATAACTTAGCTCCACGGTTAGGTTTTGATTCAATTGCTGTGAAAAATTTTTAGTTCTTATTCTAATCCTCTTACTGATGTAGGTAATATTTATTTCTTTTGTTATTCTATTGTAGGTGGATGGAAAGAAAGTAAAGGCGCAGATTTGGAATACTACAAAGGAGCTGTTGGTGCACTTCTTATTTACGACATAACCAAGAGGAAAACTTTTGATAATGTTCAAAGGTGGCTACCTGAATTGAGGGACCATACAGACTCTAATATTGTCATATTGTCATCATAATGGCTGGAAATAAGTATGACTTAAATCATCTCAGAGTTGTTGCAGAGGAGGATGGTCAGGCCTTGGCAGAGAGGGAAAGTCTCTCATTTCTTGAGACATCGGCCTTAGAAGCAACCAATGTTGAGAAGACATTCCAAACTATCTTGACAGAGATTTACCATATCATGAGCAAAAAGGCATTGGCAGCACAAGAAGCTGCTGGCAATTCTACACTTCCTGGTCAAGGAACCACTATTAATGTTGTCGATTCCTCAGCAAATATGAAAAGAGGTTGCTGCTCCACCTAAGGCCATATTTGAGAAAGGACAAGCATTGCTATCATAGCTAGCAGTTTCTATAATTTTTTTTTCCATTGAAAAATTATTTTTCAATTTTTTTTTTTTTTTTGCTAAGAGGGAGATATGTGGATTACTCATCTTTTTTTCTTTTACTTGAATTGAGCTTGTGCAATTGGAAGAAGAAAGGCAAAATCCATTTTTAAGCCCCTGAACTATAGTGATTTTTTCTATTGACTATTGAGCCCCAATTTGACAAATTTCATAGAAATGTGCAAAAATTTTAAGGGTTTAAGGTATTACATAAATAATAGTATAGTGGCTCAATGTATACATAAATAATAGTATATGGGCTCAATGTATTCATAAATAATAGCATAGGGGCTCAATGCAATGCAATAAAACGATAGGGGCTCAATAGAAAAAATTGTTATAGTTCAAGGACTTAAAAATGGTTTTTGCCAAGAAGAAAACAATATTGTTAGAATGTTAGAATGATGTGTTCTATTTTTTTGTTTTTATTTCTTGTATGTTGATGTTATGAAAATGGGGGCTTCATCAAGTAAAACTACTGATTTGAAACAATTTAGAACTCTAAATGCCCATATCTCTATCATGAATGCCAATGTTTGTACCAAAAGGCAGGTTCATGGTGGCAGTTAGATGGCAATGCTAACTGGCAGTTCTAGCATTGGCTCAAGCAGCAACTAAGTTGTAGTTGGCAATCCATACATGATGCCTTAGAGTAGGAAGTAAGATTTCATCTCTCCCTTCGTTCAATTTGGCATTTGCAATCGGTGACATGTTTAGGGTGCTTGTGTTCTTGTCAGGTATTTGGTCTATTGCGTCGTCGGTATTCTGTACTAGTTCTCATGTTGGTGTTCTGTACTAGTTCTCATTCATTTGTTCAAGTGGTCAGTTTGTCAAACATTTTGGCATTAATACAGAGTAGAAGAAGGCCTGAAAATGGCAGAACGAGAATAAGATAAATTGTTGACAGAAGAACATGATGGGGAGAAGAAGACCTGAAAAGAGCTATTGTACATTGAGGAGCATTAAAATTTCATATCACGCACTCAATTGTGTTTAGCTTCATGTCCTTGCCACATGTACAGGAAGTGGTTTATAAATCATGTTTATGGCAAATTGAGGTGTCTAAATGGTAAAAGTGTAAATATAAGTGTTAAAGTGATAAAAAAATATCAAGTTGAAGGGGTTGGCGTATGTATTAAACCTATTTTCCATTAGTATATTAGGTCATCGCTTGAAATTACACTTTCATTTACACATACATATGAATTTGTTGATTATATTAACAAGGATAAATATTTTTAAATTCTGAATATTTACAAATGAAAAAAAAACTATTATAATAATACTATACAAGAGATGAACTGATAGTCTGGGCCTCGAATTTATCACCCACCACTGAAAGTGACACGACAGACGAGGTGAAATATTTCATATTTTTTATTCAAATTTTATGTGCAAAATTTTCCTCAAAGATAGTATTGGTATTATATTTTTTTATTTTTCATTTATAACTGATTTCACATAAATTTATCAAAATATTTTTTTTATCCAAAAGAATTTAGATAGATTTTATCTGGGATATATATATTGCAAAATACAAACTAAACCCCTGAATTTGCATTTTTTAATGTCTTTTTAGTTTTCAATTTTCAATTTTATTAAAATTAAACTCTTATTTTTTGGGGTAAAAATTAAAGTCTTTTTTTATGCTCGTTAAGTCTGTGCACATTTCTTTTTATTGAGTAAATCCTTGATTTTTTTTATTCTTACTAATTAAATTCTTAATTTTATTTTATATTTTATTGGTTGTAGTTTTGAACTTTTCTCATTTTGTTAGTTGAGCTATTGACATGAAAAAGTATGAAATAATAGAATTTAAGTTGTTAAATAAATACAAATTGAGATTGTTTTTTTCAAAAAAAAGTAAAATCCAGAAATAAAAAAAATAATAGCATTTTATTTTTCTGAAAAAGAAAAAGGAGAATCTTACTTGGCGACCTAATCACCAAAGTAATTAAACTCTTTTCTTTTTGTCTTCCCTTCCAATTTCCTAGTGAGCTGCTAATGGTCATTTTGGCTTTTATGGACTTAAAATAAAATTTGACCATCTCAGTTAAAAAAATAAAAAATATTAAAATCTTTTCTGGTTAAAACAATATTAAAATCTTAAAAGATGTAATAATAACACCAAAATCTTCATTAAATAATTCACTTAGTGGGAAGCAGACTTGTTTTATTTAGAAGCTCAAAGATAGAATGCAGTCAAAACTCATGATTCTTGAAGATGTCAAAACTTGAAGCAGGTCCACAGTTCTAACACCAAAGTTTGTTGGAGTGACATACATGCAAACTTTAATTAAATACTATATTTTGGTTCATATCATTACTACAAGAGATCACTGCACTGATTGCAATGCAATTCATTTAATAATAATAAATAAATAATGAAAATTAACTCAATATCAGTGCTCAACTGATGGCTTCTTCATAAGGTTTTGTATGCGTATATAGATACAGTTCTGACAAATTGGAAAACTGTGGGAGGAGAGCATGTGTGACATTTTCCTTGCCCATGTGGTCTTCTGTTTTCATCTGTCTTATGTTAGTCTATTAATTAAACCCATATTCACTCTGCAGTCAACTTGAAAACTTCATCTTTTACATTCTGTTACCATGGAGTAAGTTGTGAATAATTTGATTTTTTTTTTTTAAAATAAAACCTGACGTTTTAATTTTATATATGAAATACTAGATATAGAAGAGTTTTATTTTATTTTTATAGAATCTACTGGGTAGTAGAGTAATCTGACAATCATCAACTATTCAAATTCTATTATTATTACTTCGTAAATTTTGTTAGTATTAATTAGTAAAATTATATTTTATTTGAATTAGAAGGAAATAATTGTCATCTATTGCGCAGTTTGTCATAATTAAATTTATTTTATTTATTAAAAATAAAACTTTTAATATTACTAAAATAAAAATTGAAAACTATTTTTATGAAAAGAAATTTGATGATTTCTATTATTTGGATATCCCAATTTGACTAATTTTACAAGAAAGTTCGATGAATGATGATTTATTAACTTATACAAAGGATATTTATTCAATGTATTTTTTATGCTTGAAATTCAGCAAAATTAGATTTTCACTTTCATTTTCCACTAAAACATAAATAATATAAATGTTAGAGCAAATAATAGCAGCAAGAAGAGGACCCAATAGTTCTTAGATTGGCTGAGAAGTTCCAGTCTGATGCATTATGGTACTTGCAGGCAGCTGATTTGAAGCATCTGCTAGTGCAACTGCTGCAGCTGGACTCATTGTTTGGTACTGAGAAGGCACTGGAGCAGCTTGAACCTGAGTATAGTACAGTTGATCACTTGGGCCTTTTGCGTATTCATAACCATAATTAGCACCACCAGCAACAGAAGCAACAGCTATGGATTGAGTTGGATGCTGCATTGCATTTTGCGCATAACCCATATATTGTTGCTGAAATTGACTAGCTGCAATGGGGACTAATGAGGGAGTTGATGTCACTGCCGTTCTATACATACTTGCAGCCGGTTCAGGCCTAGCTAGGGTGGCTGCAGCCTTTGTGGGGTAGAGAGGTGGCGGATGCGAAGAGGGAGCAGCTAAGCCAGGTGTTGTTGGGCGGCTTGAGGTGATAACTGTAGTAGCAGCATCCATAAGATTAGATTGAACAGACATGTAAGGCTGAGTTTGTGCAACAGGCATCATATACACAGGATACTGCTGATGTTGATCAATTGGTTGATGAGGTTGTTGCTGTTGTGTAGCATAAACTGGGTAGTAAGATGACATTGGCAATGGTGTTGTGGCAGGGTGAGGAATAAAATGTGTGCTTGTGTGTACGTATTGCTGCTGCTGTTGATCAAACTGTGCAGGCGATCCATATGCAGAACTTTGAACTTGCTGAATTTTGATTTGAGAGCTTGGAGCTGAAATGTCACATTTTGCATCAAGATTGACAGGAGGCCTGTTGTCTCCTCCTGTTGCAGCTTGTGCTTGTTCGTGATAACACATCGGCATTGACAGAGAACTTGTAGATGGAATACTAGAATCACTGCATGTTTAATCATCAATAGAAAAAAAAAAAAACTTGATCACTCCATAGCCATAAGATTAGTGATTCTTTTATTTAAAAGTCAACTGCACTATGTTTCAAAACAAACAACTTGGATTGAAACTTCAGATTTTGTTTTAAAATGCAGCTGAGCAGATCTTTATATGCATCATCATCAGGAGATTAAAGTAAAGAACAAACAGATTGAAGATCATATACCTTGCAACTGAGTCTGGTGAAGGCAAATTATAACTGCTGCCACTAGCCTTGTGTTGCACAGGCTGCAGAGGCAATGGTGGTTTTTTGTGGTAAGTAGTAGGCACGCCTTGATCCGATCTTTCATCATCTGATGAAACCCGATTCAAGTGCTCACTAGAACCACCTGCAGGACTAAGGGAAGAAACCATTCCAGCTGCAGCAACAGTTGTTGGAAGTGGTGGCAGAGAAGCAGCAGCTGTAGCCAAAAGGCCATGGCCATCGTCCTGCTTCTGCAAAGCTTGCGCAAAGGTCATCTGAGCAAACTGTTCTTCTACTCCAACCCTTTGTTCCTCAACTCGAACTCGAATAGGTGGCAAGTTGCACATTGAAGGAGAAGAAGAGGATGAGCCGAATGACGATGAACCGTTATCCATCATAGGCGAATCAGGCATTGCAGCCTGTACTTCTTCATGTAGAAATGTAAGATTATTCTTGATCATTTCCTGCTTGTTTTCTCCCTCTTGGCCGCGGTCTACACCATCCTCTTGAGCTTCCAAATCATGAACACCACTGTCAAGATGCACTAAACACCCCATTGTAGCAGAATCTGATAAGTTTCTTGGAAGTAAAGAACCATTAAGCGCATCAACAAACCATGTTTCCGACTTGGCATCATCGAAAAGTGAACCCATTGAAGCAGCAGTTTCAGGCTTAGTAAAGAAAAGAAACAACCGTATCCTAGAAGGAGCTAAAGCCGAAGATGAAGATGCACTGATCCGATCATACTCTTCAATCATGTTATCAAGATCTTCATCTGTAGTTACAGAGACCAAAGAGTCAAGGTCTTCATGAGGTAACTGATACTTGAGAGCAAAAGGACGGCCATTAAGAAGACTATGCGAAAGGCGAGCTGACAGGGAAGCGAGAGTGGAGTGACGGTCAATGGCTACAATTCTTGTCTCGCCGCCCACATAGCAGAGAGACTTGTCATGTGGGCGAGGGATGATATGGCCTCCATAGCTACACATTAGGCGGAGTTTGGCACCTGGGACAGGAGGGAGAGGCTCATTATAAGTGTCAGGTGTGTGGGAGCGTGGGGAGGACTCGACTGAGTCTGGATAGTTGAGGTGTATGGTGGTGGGAGCGACGGTGGTGGTGCCAGTTATGGTCGAAGTAGGAAGGGGTGGAGGGGGCGGTGGATCCATGATTATGAATGATATGGTCTTGGTCTAAACTCTGAAGTATTGTATTGAGATGGAGTGCGGAGAGGGAAGTCAATGAGAGTGTTGATGCCTTTATACTCGTCTCATATGAGATGATAGTCTTAATTAATTTTTTAAGGCTTGATGTACTTGTAATTTTACGAGGTTCACTTTCTAGATTCTTTGTATTACAGATTCTTCACTATATCAAATTCAAAGTTAGATTTGTAGTAAATTTATTTAGTATCATATTTTTTTAATTAATTATATATTATAAATTTGAAGGTTCGATGTAACACTAAAAATCTTTCTCTGTTCTCTGTTTTTTTTAATCCTATATAGATTCAATTATTTTATGACCCAAATGCAAATAAGTAAATAAGTCAAGTAATATATATATATATATATATATATATATATAAAATGTTGAGCTTTAAAATTATTAAGCCAATTTTGACAATTATCTATATGAGTATTCACTCTAAATACTAATGTATCAAAACATTAAAAATTTTAATTGTGAGAGGGAGAATGAATATAACATGACTGAAGCCAACTAGCCAAGTTCTAACAAATAAATGATATTCTCATCCTTTATAATTTAGTGATTCAAGTGATTGATATTATAACTTTGTAAGATTGAGGTTATGACTTCGACCCCCTCTCATGATCTCTGAGTGGTTAAAAAATTAAATTAATAATATTAAACGTATGATTGCTTACAAAATAAAATCAGTTATTATATCAGGTATATATATATATACATATATATATATATTTTGTTGAAGCATGTCGGCACCAACATGCCTTAACGCCTTGTATGAGGCGGTTTTGAGTCATGGTGTATTCTGAAATCATGGAGAGGAGGATGGTGAGTTGAAAGCCCCATTAGAGGTCTGCATCTGGACATCATGGGAATTTGGCTAGCATTCAACCAAAACCAACATCATACATATTCATATAGAATTGATACCTGTGCTTGATTGTATAGTAAGGTACGTATATACATATAAATGATGTTGTGAAGTGGGTGAATTATGAAATCGATTAGCCACTCATCTCTAAAAGTCGTTGCTGCCTGCCTCTTGGCTTTTCCTTTGAACACGAGAAGTTTGTATGATAAAAGCAGAACCCAAGACAGCAAACTCGGCGACCAATGTGCTCAACTACCTATTCATATATACTGAATCAATATTCTTTTAAATAATAGAAAAATAAAACCACCTAAACACATTTTGGGTATAAAATTTAAATTCTATAGGGTTAATTTGTAAAATATATTTTTATCTAATTTTAAAAAATTACCATAGTGAATCGATAATACTATACAGGAATATCGCATTGTAAATTATAATTTTCTTTGGAGGATTTAAAGATAATATTATATGAATATTACAAATTGAAAAGTAGCAAATATATATATATATATAGAAAAGAACTAAAAGATTAGAAAAAAATAAATGAAAGAAAATGAATTAGAATAGAAATAAATGAATTAATAACCATTTGGATCAGAGTGGTATGACTTATTCTTTTTAAACCACGTATCGAATTAAAATCGTGTTGTAAACAATCGTATTAAATAGTTATTTAAAGATTTTTTTTTCTTATATTTACATGACAAAAAAAAAACATAAATATATTAAAAAATTTAGAATGCTACGTGACAACAAAATGCCAATTGTAAGTCTTACATTTTAAATTTTTATATGTTCTTATATTTTAAATTTTTATATGTTTATACATACTAAAATAAACATAAAAATGAATCTTTTTTTTTTCCCTCTTGTGTATGGCAGGTTGAATCTCGCTTTGGTGCTATATGACAAGCACTTTGCTTAGGAATAAAATAACATTATGTTTATTTATGCTACACTTTTTTTTTCAGATATAATTTTTTTTATATATATGGTGGCATCTTAATTTTGGGTTCGTAAATTTCAGTTGGATTGATGTTTAGAAGTTTATTTATTTA
>CATIWM010117754.1:0-10181 GCA_949671775.1 Mallotus repandus | reverse complement strand
TAAAAAGTTTTATAAAACTCTCTAAAGTTTCTCCAGAATAAAAAAAATCATAATTTGGACTTTCCTAACTCAATTTATGATCAAAACAATAAGACTTAAAAACAGGTGCCTCTAACCAGAAAATTAAAGCTTGAAAATCCTAAATCAAATCAACAAAAACTTATAAATTACTTACCAAATAAATAACTTCAGACCTTTTGAATGAAGATTAATGGCCTACAATAATTTCAGACTTCCTAATTTAGCTTGTAAAAATCAGCTCCCTTTGATGAATTGAAAACTCTCTCTAATCTCTCTTTTCCTCTTTCTTTCTTTTCTAAGGCAAGCCTTGCTTTCTTCTTTCTATTTTGATTATATCCACATATAAGCCTACAACCATGAATTTAAAGAAGATTGTAATCCAATTTGGATAGGTAAAATCATAAAATATTCATTTATACCCTTAATGAAATGACTTTGTAACCTATGAAACCTCGAGCTTTCAATTATGCATTTTAGCACGACTATTTCTTTCAATTGAGTGCTAATCATTCTAAAACTTTTAATTCTCATCCTTTACTTCATTTTTATTCCAAATCCCTTTTATTCTAAAAATTTTACTCATTTTGAGTGACATCGAAATTCTAAAATTCTCACTCTTTGATCGAGTACAAATCACGGTTAATCCGATACACTAACTTGACAACAATTACTAGCTTATACTTAAATTCTATCAACATGTATGTAAATGCAATGTATAATGAATGCAAATTTACTTAGAGTTAGGTTATGGATGTGGCAATTTCACTATTAAAAATTTATATTATTTTAACATTAAAACATAAATTTTAAATGATATTGTTTTAAAAGGATATTAAAATATACAAAATATGAAACATAAGTATTTAAATGTTGAGAAAAATTACAGATATTAAAATTATACTTTATCTCTAGAATTTAATATAAAATAAAAATTAATGTGTAATATGCAAGTAAACATTTGCACAATGAAATTGAAATTGAACTAAAAATCTAAATCCTGTTCAAATTCAAGTGAATATGTGAGTTTAAACTTTTTGTGGAACTTTTTTTTTCTATATTTCAATTATGATTCATAAATAATCATATGATACTATTCAAGTTTGGGTTCACTAAACTGCCGACCGGATTCTGGTTCGGTTTGCGATTCCAGATCTAACCACAAAATCATGGCTAATCCAAACTTATTGGCCTTTTTTTTGTCTGTAATTATGTGCAGCTTTCGTACATTCCCTATTCAATGTGCATTAACTTGCGCTTTTCATTGCGATTGAGTTGCCCAAGGCCCTCCCATAAGTTATAATACCCATTGTCATTAATTAATCGACTGTTTCTTTTTTGACCGAACAAACAAACGGAATTGCAATCGAGTCCAAACTAGAATCAAAACCAGAAATCATCTTGAACTAGGATGTATTGTCGATCCAATTTGGTAAAACTGTGAACCGCCGGTTTCAAACTCAAACCAAGGATTCACTAAACCATGATCAACCCTAAATATAGATTTAATGAGTTGTAAGTTACAAAATATGGTTTATCATTTGTTTAGCATTCAAACTTACATTATTTCAAAAAAAAAAAGCATTCAAACTTACATTAATATAAATCTATTGTAATTGTGACTCGAAGCTTTCATAATTCTCACAAATGATAATATTAATCAAAACATCTGTGATTGGATTGATTATTTTGTATTTGAAAGATTATATTATTATTATTATTATTATTATACTAAATAAATTTTATGGTAGAATAAAAAATTAGATTCAATAGTAGCTAAATTCACATAAAAATGTCAACTTATTTGTATTACACTATTTTAGAAAAATTATATTTAACCATATTAGAAATCAAATTATTAGGTATAATACATATTGAATAAAAAATTTTTCAGGAAGTTATAGAACTTTATAAATAAAAAGGCAGGGTAGAAACTTTCATTGTTGAGCACATTGCTCTGGAGATTCAATACCTTTTATTTTTTTATTTATTACATCAGGACAAACTCTAGACCACAATCAAAAGACACAAAAACACAGCACAAGGTTTTTCATTACATGACTGGATTCAAGAATCAAAAGTAGGTGAATATTTGACCCATACAAGATGACCAACTGGTAAGAAATGGCATAGACTAGGAATTATTCCGGATCTAGCTCCAAGCAAACGGTACAACACATTATTATAAGAGTTGGGTCCTAATTTTTCTCTATGACAAACAACGACAACTTCCATTTTATCTCCATTTTCAGTAGCTAGTGAGACCTTCAGAACCTTGGCTTCAGCCGCAGCATAATGGCAATAAAAAGCTTGTTTCATCGAATGATAAAATTGTTAGCATAGATGTGCCCTAGTGCCATTTTGTAATATAGAATGACATAGTAAATTATCCCAAATGACAATAAAGTATTCATTTAAATAAAGTTTTTATTTATTTGAGTATTTATCCTTTAACATTATGTTAAATAAATTTATTATCAAGAGTTGATAATATGAGTAACAAAATTATTTAGTACATATGCTATAAATTGTTCATAGTCAATTAATTAATATTTGGGTAATATTAATTAGACTATTACATCTGTCTAATTTCCTTGATTAGTATGTGATACTAATAGTGGGAGGTAATGAGTCTCGTGCTACTTGATATGAGATATTAGAATAGACATGTGGATACTCATGTGATGAGTGGATCGAATAATGACGTTAGATTTGTGATTGCAAAGATATTCACTTATAGTCAACAATCACAGTCTAGGTCATAATGGTGCATATAGTCCCTTGACCTGAGGTGACATGGTCATCCACATTTGAGTGGTTAGAGTTTGTTACTGCTTACATACTTGTGTTATTTACACATGGATATATGACGTGTGGTGGCTCTAGTCAGTTTAATGTAGGGATGAGTGTTCAACCAAAATGGGATTCATTGCCTAGAGTGAACTGGGATAGATCCTATGCTATCTAAGTTTATTCTTGATGAATAAAGTTCCTAGCTAGGATAAACATAACATAGTCTGAAAGAGTTTCAGTGCTAGAAAGTGTTTCTAGCATTTGTTATGTTTTATTAAGAATAACTTGAGATGAGGTTATATGATAAAACTAATAGAGTTTGACTTTAACTTAACTCTAGGCTATATCGGGATCTTAAAATACAGTGGTTTTAGTGCACGGTAATTATGACCATAAGGGTTCGTATGAATCATTATATGCATTCATTTCTAATTGGGTAGTTGTGATATCAATCCTTGGGGTCACTCATAATTTATGAGAACTAAATGTGTATAATTAGGATTTTCACATTTAGACTTGAAAGAGTTTCAAATAATATCAAGAGTTAATATTATATTCTCATTGTCAATTAGACATGAACCTAGTAAGTCACACGTAAAAGAGTTTTTCCAGATCACCTTATTAATCTAATTATTGATTAAAGAGTTTAATCAATTAATTAAGATTAATGGAAGTGGATTTATGCTTTGAGCAATGATTCTAGCATATCATGAAATCTAATTCCACTAATAGTTTAATTATTAAATATTTAATTAATATGAGATATTAATTGAAGTATTAAATAAAGAGTATATGTTGTTTCCTTATGGACTCGGATTAATGGCCCAAGGTGTGTGGGTCTAGACCCAAAAGAGTTTTGGCCCAAAGATTAATCCAAGGCTCATTAACCTAATGAAGGCCCATTAGTTTGATGGAATGGGCTTGGGCTAAGTATTGGCCTAACCCCAAGGCCCATCAACCTAAGGCCCATTAGTTTGATTAAATATGCTTTGCGCCAAGTTTTGGCCCAACCAAAAGGCCCAAGTCCATTAACCAGGCCCAATTGATTTATGGATTGGGCTTGGCCCAAATGCTTGCCCAAGAGTTGGACCAACAACCAAGCCCAAGTCCATTTATCAATTTAAGTCATTTTGGCATATTAGGAGATATTATCTCATATGTGTCTTTTGTTGACTTTTAGGGAAAATTGGTTTGTGGGATATGTAGAGAAATATATATGTGGATTAAACATATGAGATGTTTTTAAATAATCTTTACATATATTCTTTACACTTATAAGATATATACAGATATATACACTCTTAACCAAATCATGAGCTGGCATGCAAAGTGGCCTCCTAATGATGATGGTGTAAGAGATATTTATGTGTTTATATCTAATAAAACCCTAATTCTCTACATATAAATATAACCTTATTAAGAGTTAGTAAGGTGATGAGATATGATATCCATTAAAAGTTAGTGGAGATTGTAGAGACAAGAGATAAACCAAAAGGAAACCAAACATATACCAAAAGTATACTCTTATACTTGTTAGTAGAATCAAGTTAGTTCAAGCTTCTTGAGTCATAAGAGAGGTGCTTGGAACCACACTTGATTTAAGGTAAGAAGATGATTGGAGGGCTTTGGTGTTTCAAGCTAGAGGCCATACACTTGGGTGGTTTAGCATTGATTTAAGAGAGCAATCCATTATAGTAGATTACTTGTGGTCTACATCAAACTCTTAGGAAATTATAAGCATTCTGCCTATATGATTTCCTAAGTTTTATGATTATACATGTTGATGTATGTTAGCTATGTGTTTAAATGCAAAATGGAGAATGGAAATTCATCATGTGATGAAGGGTTATGAGAAAGTAAATTTTTGAAATTCACTCTACTTAGGTTAGTGCTCACCACACTATACTTAAGCCTAAGTAGCATAACTGATTTCCTTCAAAAATACCTTTCTTCCACCTTTAATTTCCTAAGGATCTTCCATCACCATATATTCCTGTAATGTTGTAGCATTGAACAATGTGGTTTGCTTAGTTTCTACAATTTTAAGACCCCCTTCAGATCCGAATTGTTTCAGGATGAATTTAATAACTGACTCCATATCTTCAGCACATACTTTGGTCTCAACTTCTTCAGGTTTGATTTCACATTTTTCATCAACTGAATTTTTCAAGTATTGGGTCTTTAAGAAACCTTGAGATTGCTTGAAAATTTCCTTCAAATTAGATAATGGATAAGTAGTTATGGAGTTGGTGTTTTCTTCAGAATTTTTTAAGGTGGTGTGATTATGCTCCATTGGAAAATAAATGGGCATGACCTTTCCAGAGTAGAAGTCATCAAGAGTGAGGATACCTATATAGGAAGCTTTTATAAAATCAAACAAAAATTTTTCAATATTAATGGCTCCTAATGATGATGATCCACGGTGTAACCAAGCTTTTAGAGAAAGCTCAGTCAAGGTTTTGTAATAAAATTTAAGTGATTACTTTCTTACAACTTCATTTGCATCTTTGTGGAAGTGATCTTGATTAGCTATCACATCTCTAATTCCATTTGCATGACCAAACTGTATACACATAAATTAACAAAACAAAATAAAGACAACATTAGTCTATACAAAAAATGAATAAGAAGTGCATCGTCTAATTAATTATGTAAGTAAATATAATAGTTTAAGATTGAGAGATCAATAATATACTGCTAAAATTATTCAAAAAATTCATAGATGCATCTATGTGTGCCAATTTTTTTTTTAAAAAAAGAAAAAGTTACCATCAAAAGGACAACATTCCAGAGAAGGATGTAGTAGGCAAAATGAAGAACCATTTTTTTTAATAAAATATTATTTGTATCCTTCAATATCTAAGCGTTTCTCTCAATATAATTTGTGTTTCTTTGAGTTTGTAAATTGTGACTCCATATCTAGGCCTTATATAAACATGGAAATTAGGGTTAAAGTTTCGTCTAAATCATCAATACTACGATCTCGTTAAATTTTAATTAATTCAGTTCGATTCATATAAACTTATAATGAATATAAAAGTCTGTCAACAATTAATTTAACACAACTATATATATTACGGTTCAAACTCAAAACATTACTTATATGAAAATAACAAATGGTATATATGGTTATGATTATTAGTGTATAGATTTTTCTTTTTATAAAAGAACTAAACTTTTTCCTTATCTATCAAGGTAGCTTAAGTTCTCATATATACTAAATAAAGCTACCAGTATTAAGTTAATGAGGAGGTTATCTAGTGGTTATTTTCTTCCTAGAACATTATAAGATATAGAATTTAAATTGTTAGTTTATGAAATGAATTTTATCTGATTTAATGGAGATTAAATTTAGCAAACTTTGTATTAATTTTGTTTACATATTGAAACATTTAGTATTAAGGTTTAGACAGGTTAATCGAGTAACAAATATAAATTAATAGTAATGTATTTATTAAAAATACGTATCAAACTAATTTCTTAACATGAAATTGAGGTTGTATTATAATGGAAAAGTTACCATACAAGAAAAAATAATATAACAATAAAACTTAAATGACCAGCCTTTCCTAAGTCTCTTCTTAGTGAATAATTAATTTGGCTTAGTTACTCTTATTTTTTAAATTGGGAAAGGATGTGTAATGATGAAACTCTTAACTAATCTATTAATATTTTGAAAAAAAATTATACTATTAGACTACTTAATTTTTGGCATAGTATCACGATCTCACATTGAAAATAAAGTCGGAAGATTTTAAATTGATAAATGTGGCACTACATATTATAATAGATTAGTTATTTGAGAGGAATATAATGTTCTCATGATAAGTGGTACTAAAGCCTATATAAATAGGTACGTGAACAATACACACTCTAATAGGTTAATTTTTTAAGAAGAAAAATAATGGTTGCGTGAGGATAAGAGAACCTCTTTTTTTTTTAACAATCATAAAAGCTTTCATTAACATATTAGAAAGTTAAGACATTACAAAAGGGCCTAATCAACAAATAAGTGAAGACTAGCCTACATCCAAGCAACAACCTACATACTAGCATTAGCCCATAACCCACATACATTATCTTCTCTAGAGAAACCCTAAGAGTGCTAAGAGAAGACAAGAACATCAGTAGCTATAGCTGAAAATAGAGGAGCTCAAGAATGAATTTTGGTGAACTCAATAAGCCAACAATTGTTATGAGATTGTCGTTTTTGTTGGTGAGCAGATAAACTAATGCTACAAAGTAGTTTGAAAGAGTAATAGTGCTTTGAGAAAAAAATAGTATGGTTGGCTATGGCTCTTGCAGTCCAGCGAGGGGCTATAGAATAAAATGAGTGAGCTTTGTCAATCAATTATCCTCCGTGTGTTTGTTGATGGCTTTTTACATGAGAACCAATGAAACCCATCTACAAAACACACTATCAAAAGCTATCACAACACTATTAAGAGCTATCACTAAATTATTTATTAACAAACTAAGAAAACCAGTTAACAGACTAAGAAAACCAGAGGATTTGGGTGATTTTTTGTTAAAAATTAACAAAAAACCACCCAAATCCTCGATATACTATGAAGAAGCTATATGAACTGTTACTATAGGAGAAACAGAAAAGAAGTATCGAGAGCTTTTTTTTAGGAGAACTTTTATTAGTAATATATATTTTGCATGAAAAAATATTTGTTTCAATGAAAGCACTGATCAATCTGTATATTTTCAATTATTATACCTTGTGATTTATTTGTCTTTTTCATTTTTTTGAAAAGAAAAATAATTCTATTGATTCAAACTAGCAATACATCGATAGAAATATAAATATAAATTCGCTAAAAATCATAGATGATGAAACAACACCTAAATTAATAATATAATAAATCAGCTCAAAACCTACAAATTTAATAATACAATAGTGACTAAAATACATATGACTCCAGTTTTACAACATACTGATGACCATAATCTGATTCACTATCTCTGTCTGATCTAATATATTTTGTCTGTCTGAACTGCCCACACAAAGAAAAAGTCACAACAAGACAAAAAATAAAACGTCATAACAAGACGATGAAAACCAAACGCCGCAACAAGATGACGAAATCACAAAAAATAAAATAAAACCTAAATTTAAGTGGAATAACCACTTATTTAAAAAATAAATTGACAAAAAAATATGCAGATGGGTGATTTCAGGCTAAAAATAATAAAAAGTATCCCTTCTTACTGAAGGAAGATGAGCAGCTACAAAAGAAAATCAGAGGTATCAATGCTAATGCGCACACGTTTATTATCTTCTTCATTTTTACTATTTATTTATGGTCAAATACACTATTTCACCTTTGAACTTTTACTCATTGACCTATTTCACCTCCCAACTTTCATTTTTTCCTATTTCACACCTGAATTTTTATTTTCGACCCATATCAGACTTGGCCAACTAGTATTTGTTCTTATTTAACCTATGGCTTGCCAACATGTCAATGCGTGTGTATGAAGACTAGGGGAAGCGTGTAAGAAAGAAAAATCATGCTAAGGTGGTAAAAAGCGGAACCAGATTAACAAATCTTCTTTTTTCGCTTGTACTGAACAAAGAGAAGAAGAGTTTCTTCTCATAGTCATATGCTACTGTCTTTCATATGTGATTCTTCTACTCCTTTGCTCATCTAAAGAAACTAGTTTTGTTTTTTTTTCTTCATTAAAGTGTTGTTGCATTACACTTGTGACATACCTCCATAAATTGCTTTTGTCAACCTTCACAATTTTAAAGGAGGTTCGGAAAAACGTGGAGGCTATCTTCTTCTTCTTTCCTCCAACACCTCCATTTGCACCACCACCATCTGCAACCTTTTTGAACACCATCCTTCTCCACTAAGCTGACATCACTGCCACCCATATCCATCATAATACACACAATAGCAGTAAAATAAAAAAAAAGAAGCAACAAGATTAACCTACAAATCTTGAAGACAAAGAAAATTTCTTTCTTTGGTATTGCATCAAGCAGTTGGTAAGCAAGATAAAGATGAATAATTTTATTAATACACACTTAATTTTTTGCACCACTTCCAACATTAAACTTAATCAAAGGTAGTTAATAAAGCAACAAAGAAGGCTAAAACTCCTAGTACAATAGAAGTTGTTGCTGAGGAGACTCCAAAAACAGAGGAGGATTTTGTGAAGGCTAAGGATGAGGAAAGTGCAAAACAAGAAGTGGAACCGGCTATTAATACTGTTGGGGGAGAATCCACTAAAGAGGAAGGAATTAATTGTGAAGTTAGGGAATTTGTTGTTGAAGATGTTAAAGAGTCTGTGGAGAAGGGGAAAATATTATAGAAATTAAGGAGCCTGTAATTGAATCTGAAATATAATAGCAATTGTAGTTGAAGATGATAAAGTTAAAGAAGAAGATGCAATGGTTGTGGATGTCTCTTATAATGAGGCTACTGAGTTCTCTAAGAATCAAGAACTGAGCAGTATGGATGAGGGAGAGAATGTTAATGAAGGAATTAAGAATGTTGAGATAAAGGAAGAGAAAACAGTTGAGACGGTTGACATTGAAGAACATATTAAAGATGAGTTGCAAGGAGAAGATACTCTACCTGTGCATGACGAATACTGTGGTGATGAGGGATATGAGGAATATACTGATCGTGTGGACTTGGAAGATCATGGTGAGGATGATTTTTTGGAATAAGATCCACAGGAGCCCATTGAAGAAGCTGAGGCACTAGAAGAGGAAAACAAGGAATTAACAGCAGCTGCAAAGAAGAGCAACATAAAGAGGGTTAGGCTGTGACAAAGGAAGGGAAGGAGGGTGGTGGTGTCATTGATGATGATGAACGGCGTTGGAGCTAATGCTGACGAACCGCGGTGAGGCTGATGTTGATGGACGACGGTGGCACTTAAGATATGAGATCGATAGAGGTGTGGAAGTGGGGATGGGAGGCGGTGGAATCATCGATGGTTTGGTTTTGCTTTTGTCTCCTTTGCGTTGTCTGCATATGAATTGGATTAAAAAAAGGAAAAAAAAAGAGTTATTTGTCCAGCTCAGCATTTTTTCCATGTCACATAGCGATTTTCAAGCACACGTTCCCTTTTGCTTCAGTAAAGGTGTTATAGATCCAAAATAGAAATTTAAATGTGTTATAGAAAAAAATAAAAGTTAGGAGGTGAAATAGGTCAATAAGTAAAAATTCAAGAATGAAATGGTGTATTTGGCCATTTATTTATTTATATGTATTTTGCAATTATTTTCCCTTATGAATTATTAACAGTACGAGCTTATCTTGAAATACATGAAATGTCTTATCTCACTAGAATTATTGTACATAAGAAGTTAAACAAAACAATATTTTTAAATTAAATATATAGTTATT
>CATIWM010117733.1:0-14711 GCA_949671775.1 Mallotus repandus | reverse complement strand
TAGTATTACAGTACTCAATTTGCAATCTGTGTGGGATCAATATTTAATTACTACTTGTACGATTCCGTATACTTGCAGATTCCCATCAAGTTTTTGGCGCCGTTGCCGGGGATTGCCAAAATTGATATTGTTGAGAATTTTGTGTTGTTTGATTTAAACTTTCTTTTAGTTTTTGAAGTGATTTTTGTTTGTGGTTTGTGGTTTTTACAAGAGCTTGTGTTAGTGTATCCACACAACACGTGGTGCAACTAGACAAGGAGCCTAGTTAATACCACTTGATTTAGAGCTTGAAAGAATCGTTCATAGAAGGAGGAGACAAAATAGAAATAGAATGAACAGAGTATAAGAAGTAAGAGACCCACCTACAAAGGAGCATGCATCACATAATGGGATGAATGGATAGAGAACTATAATGAACTTTATAAGTCCCAATGTCCAAGGTGATCAATTATGAGGCCGGCAGTAGCAGCTAATAATTTTAAAATTAAACCCGCCATGATCCAGATGATTTAGAACTCACAGTTCAGTGGATTGCCACATGAGGATCCAATTGGTTACATGACATGATTTTTGGAGTATTATTCAACCTTTAAGATGAATGGAGTGTAGCCTGAAGTAATTCGGCTTATCCTCTTTCCATTTTCTTTGATGGATAGAGCCAAGAGGTGGTTCTCTAGCTTGCCAACCAACTCCATTAACACATGGCAAGTGCTTTATACACCTTTCTTCAATAAGTATTTTCCACCAGCTAAAGTACTCAAAATCAGAAATGAGATTAACTCTTTTTATCAAAGAGAGGATGGGAGCTTATATGAATGCTAAGATTGATTCAAGGATCTTTAGAGATAGTGTCCACCAAAGTTGATTCCTTCATGGGATTTGGTGCAGTCTTTTTTATAAAAGAGTTAATCCTACAGTCAGAGTAAGTATAGATGCCTAAACTGGAGGAACTATCATGTCTAAGATTCCTGAAGATGCCTAGGAGCTTTTTGAAGAAATGGATAACACCCAAAGCCCATGGTCTAGTGAAAGAACTATTCTAAAGAAAGGGGGAGCAATTGAAGTTGATAGTTTGACAATGCTTAATGCAAAGTTGGATGCTCTATCCAAGAGGATGGACAAGATGAATGTTAATGCAATTTATAACTTGTTTGTTTCTTGTGAATTATTCCAGGGTGGTCATCCAACTATTAAATGCCAAATGATGCAAGGACTGTCCATAGAGAATGTGAATTATATGAAAAATTTTAAGGGGCAGCAAAACCAAGTGTGTGGAAACACCTACAATCCAAGTTGAGAAATCATCCTAATTTCTCCTAGAGCAATTAAGAAAATAACTAGTGGAGGCCACAAGCACCACTAGGTTTTGGAGTACAGAATGCACAACACTACCAACCTAATTTTCAGCATGAAAAAGGTTCATCTTCAGGGACTTCTTTAGAGAGTAAGTTGGAGAAGTTCATGGATGTGATGTCCATAAAAATGAACCAACAAGATAAAGCCACAAAGAGGTTGGAAAAAAAATTTGAGTAGATGTACCAAGACACTCAGCTCATGTTTAAAAATCACTCTTCTTCTATCAATAATTTAGAGGTGTAGATGGGGCAATTAGCAAATTCTTTGTCAATGAGGAATCCAGGTTCTTTACCAACAAAAAAAAATCCAAAAGAGTAGTTGAAGGCTATTACTTTTAGGAGTGGAATAGAAATTTAACCCCCAAAAGCATCTATGGAATATGAGAAAGAAAAGAAGAAGGAAGAGGAGAAAGAACAAGAAGATCAATGGCTTGAAGTGTAAGAGGAGAGGGATCAAGAACAAGGAGGCAAGAATAAGGAGCAGCTTATTGAAAGGTCAAAACCACCACCTGTGAAGCCTTATGTACCTCCAGTTCCTTACCCCCAAAGGTTAAAGAAATAGGAGCATGATCGCCAGTATGCAAAATTCTTGAAGACGTTTAAGGTACTTCACATTAACATGCCTCTTGTGGAATGTCTTTCCCAAATGAAAAAGTATGCCAAGTTTCTGAAGGAGCTGATTTCTAACAAAAAGAAGTTGTAAGAGTATGAGACAGTCACACTTATAAAGGAGTGCAGTGCAATCATCTCAAATAAACTTCCTTTGAAAAGGAAGCATCCAGGGAGTCTCACTATTCCATGTTCTATTGGAAATTTACAATTTCAAAGAGCTTTATGTGATTCAGGACCTTCTATTAATCTTATGCCTTTGTATATTTATAGGAAATTAGGGCTAGGAGAAGGTAAACCTACAAGCATCAGATTATAACTTGCAGATAGGACAGTGAAGGAACCAAAAGGCATAGTGGAAGATGTATTAGTAAGGGCTGGAAAATTCATTTTTTCAGTTGATTTTGTAGTCCTTGATTTTGAAAAGGATGGGGAGGTTCCATTGATCCTTGGTATGCCTTTTCTCTACACTACAAGAGCAATTATTGATGTCTATGATAGAACTCTCACATTGAGAGTGAGGGATGAGAGCTACATGTTTAATGTTTGTCAAAGCATGAAAAATCCCTATGATGAAGATTTTTGTCTGAGAGTGGATGTTGTTGATGAATGTGTTAGTGAAGTCTAATGAAGGAGGTTGGCAAAGTCTGTGGAAAATGAGAATATTGAGAAGTGTTTTCAGGTACAATCCACCTAAGATGAAGTACACCTCAAACACCAGCCCTATATACTAGCCATAAAATTGCCAAACACTGAACCCACACCACCTTCAACCATAAAACCACCAAAACTAGACTTGAAACCTTTACCCCAATATTTGAGGTACACTTTTCTAGGGGAAGATCAAACACTACCTATGATCATATCCTCTAAATTGAGCAAAGAATAAGAGGATTTCTTGGTGGATATACTGAGGAGGAGAATTAAAGCAATTGGTTGGCAAATTTGAGACATAAGGCGTATAAGTCCTTCTTATTGCATACAAAAGATCTTGATGGAGGATAGACACAAGCTAACTATTGAAAGGAAAATGAGGCTCAATCTAAACATGAAAGAAGTAGTGAAGAAAGAAGTAGTCAAGCTTCTTGATGTAGGGATCATTTACCTGATCTCAGATAGTTTATAGGTGAGCCCAATTCAATGTGTTCCAAAGAAAGGTGGAATAACCATTGTGAAAAATGAGGAAGGCGAGTTTATTCCAACAAGAGTTGTAAGTGGATGGAGAGTGTGTATTGATTACAGAAAGCTGAATGCATCCACAAGAAAAGACCACTTCCCTTTACCTTTCATTAATCAAATGTTAGAGCAGATAGCAGGACATGCCTTTTATTAGTTTCTAGATGGGTACTCAGGGTACAATATGATTGCAATAGCACTAGAAGATCAAGAGAAGACCACTTTTATACATCCTTATGGCACATTTGCATATAGGAGGATGCCATTTAGATTATGTAATGCTCTTACGACATTCCAAAGATGCATGATGGCCATATTTGCAGATTTTATGTTAATTAAAAGAGACAAAGATGAAAAATAGAAGAAAATAAATATTATCATTTATCCAAAATAAAGATGAATAAAAGCAAATGTTTTGAAGAAAACCCCTTTGTAATAGAAGGCGTATTATTCTTTAATCCTTGTCCTCAATCTCCAAACTAACATGAACCACAATAGTTTTTGTTCTCTTTAAAATGATAAAAAGAAAATTTAATATGAAAATTCAAAAATGACATAACCCTCCTAATGTTTTGTTTCTAGAGGCTATATCCTCATAAAACCCTAGCCTTCAGCCTTGATTTTCCTTCTTGTGAAATCCCCATCCTGTCCCTCAAAATCAGCAATTAACTTTAAGCTTGGATTTGACTGTCATCAGGTCACACTGCCGTGCGCAAATTCTGTGCAGCCGTGCATAACTTGATTTCCTTGATTCTCTCCAGTCAACCTTTAATTACTCCTTTTCTTGCTCCTTTAACCACTCAATTAGGATGTTCATGATCCCCATGCAACTTTCCTTTATTGTTCTTTGACTTCCTAAATGCACAAAAAAAAAAAAAAAAATAAAACAAATCATACTAGAAATAAATAAACACATAATTCATGCAATAATACTCAAACTAAAGAAAATCTCAATAAAAGAAACCAAAATTCAACTAAAATTACATCTAATCCTAATGCATTGAGTGCTTAAAATAGTGCATTTCTCACACTCATCGAAATTCTCCCACACTTGAACGTTTGCTTGTCATTAAACAAAGCTCAAAAATAAATATTCACCTAAAGAATCATGCTCATTAACTAGGTTTAACTTGACTAACTACCACAATCTTCCTTTAATAAAAAGCTTAAAAACTCTAAATTCAAATAGTAACTCGAGGTCAAGAATGCATTTTTCCCATATGAAGAGCATACTTTTCCATTGAAATTATGAAAGCAAACAATTGACACCCAAGAAAAATTGAAGCAAGTAGGAATCATGCCAACAAATAGAAGGGTCAAAATTCAACACATATATGGTCTTAATAAAAACTTTTATTCATTCAAAGTCTTCCTAATCTCAGTATCCTCCACCTTTCCTATGTTACTCAGTGTGGATACCTCTAAAAAGGGTCCTTTGGATACTCTTACTGTAAAAGGAGCATTGGAGTAGATCGAGTGTGTTTTATGCTCCATCTCTTTGCTTTATTGATTGAAAATTTTAGTTTATTTATTTATTTTAGAAGAAAATATACCAAAATACATGAGAATTTAACCACTCTAAAGTAGATTCAAATTCCTACTCATAAACACTTTTCTCAAACACCATGCATCTAAATTCAATTGTTCAATAGAAAAGTAAGCATTAAGTTCATTAAAATTTAAAAATTCCTAACCACAAATTACTCTCCTAATTTAAAAGCCCAAACAAATCATTAAAAAGAAGATTAGAGCATTTCTTCAAGAAAACTAAACTAATGAATAAGGCTCTCTATGTGAATATGTTGCAAAAATTCAAGTGTGAGAGTAATGCATGAATAACATAAAAATTAAATCAAAATATGCGTGACTCTTAAAATAAAACAAACACACAAAGAAAAGAAAATAAAACAAAACAAATAAAAACTAAAGAACAATTTACTTCCCTCAATCTGATGCATATAATGGGGAAGTCAAAGGAGCAACAACTATGGCATGAGCTACCTCATTAATCATCTTAGACCTTTTTCTTTGAGGAAGTATGCAAAAGATTTCATCAATTTGGTGCTACAACCTTATAGCCCTCGATTCACAATGCCTCTCAAATTTTTCCATATTAGTGGACAAATCATTGATCATGTTTCTAATCCTATTATCATAGATGTCCATTAGCTCTTAGATTTTCTCTATGATCCCAACACTCCAACATGTGATGTTCCCTCTCTTCTTGGCTCCGCTCTCACTTTCATTAGTTTCTTCCTCCATTGTACTAGGAGGCAAAGGGACTTCACCATGTTGCATTGCCGCCTGACGCAACAAATAACATCTCCTTAAAGTGACATCATGAAACTCATTAAACTCTGTGATGATTTCAGCCTGAATAAGGTAACCTTCATCTAGGGATTCGGCTTCCAAAGGCTCCAACTGATGTTTGGCAAATTCGAATGGAGCAAAGTATAACGCCAAACTAATGACAATATGCCCCATTGATAACAATACCTTCCTAGCCTGCACAACATGCCACATAGAACACAAAACAAGGTATGTACTATATACTTTAGTGTTAGTCTTCAAGCACCACAAAAAAAAAAAATACTCGTTAGAAGAAACCCTAGTGTTATCCTTTCTTCCAAAGATTGTGTGTGACATGAATTTATGCATGATTAAATATGAGTAATCTTTGATCAAACCACTAGTCATAACTTGACCTTCATAAACTCTATCACCTCCAGTGATTTCATGCTAAAAACTACTCATATTATAATCCAATGGAGGTTGACAAACACCTCCTTCAGGAAAACAAAAGATATCAGACATGATTTCATTATTGAAATAGTACTCTTTCCCAAAGAACCTACATGAAAAGACCCTTGATTTGCATCTAAAATCTTAAATGTAGTGTAAAATTCTATTGTTAGCTCAAAGAATACATCATGTTGGGCTGTAGCCAATTTAGACCACCCCTACTTATTGCAAAGCACATCTATGGTTCCCTTAATCCCCAAGTTAAAAAGTACCCATCATCAAAGTATTTCAGCTTGCTGAAATTTCTCTTGACTAAGGAGTAGAATCTCTTACCTTCCTCTTCAGAATAGATGGCAAAGAATGCATCAGAATCACTCCTTATGTCCTTGGACTTACCCTTGCCATCACTAAGCCTCCTTCCTTAGAATTGAGTTTTTGTTCTAGCCATCACAACAATCTTAGTTCTTCACAAAAATAAAACAACACAAGAGAATGAAAATAATAAGAACAAAAAGAAAAGAAAAAAAGAAAAGTAGGGTTTAAATAAGAGGTATGGGATACCAGAAATTCTATTTCTAAGACAAAAAGGAAAATAAATAAATTTAAAATTTAAAATTTGTACAAAGAAAGAAAATAAAAAATCAAGTCAAAATTTCCTTAAATAAATAAGAATCAAAATTTAAAAAGGAAGTTAAGCTCGCATAAAATCCCAATTTAACAAGGAAATTCAAATAAAAAATAAAATCAAATCAAAAATCAAAAATAAAATCAAAATATAAAATAAGAAACAAAATAAAAAATAAAATAAAAAATTAAAGAAATTAAAATTTTTTAAAAGATTAATTCCTCCCCCATACTTAAAATGTGCAATGTCCTTATTGCATGATCATATGACAACAAAGAAATTGAAAAAATTCGTTCTAGCCAGAAACCATCAGGTTGCGCGGCTGTGTACATGAGGACACACGACCGTGTGACCTAATCATGCAGAAATTTGATGATGTTTTATGCACGGCTGTGCACATACATCATTTGCTGATGAAAATTTAGAATTTTTGGCTCGAAACAACCTGTAGTAATGCTCTTATCCTCTCTCAATTTGACCTATTTTGCATCACATCGTATAGGACAAGCATATATATACTCATGGCAACAAATGTAAAACAGAAATTAATTGGAAACCAAAACAACAACCATTAACAAAATTACAATTCTTAACAACTTAAATAAAGACAACTTAAACAAAACAAACATCAAACATCAAACATCAACATAAAACATAAAACATAAGAACATATTGTTCCATAAAACATCAAATGGAAAATAACTTAAACAAACATAAAAAGACATTGTTCAAGCTAGAACCACAGATTATTAAAAACAAAGGCTTCACTCTTCACCTTCACCATTGGATGATGATTCTTCTTCTTCCACTGCTTCATCATAGGGGAAAGGTGGTGGAACAAAGTTCTAAAAGTTGAAGTAGGCATTCAGGTTATGGTTAATCATGCTCAATGTCTGGTTCATTTGCCTTGAAGTGAGACCCATTCTTTCAACTTCAGAATTCAGCTCGCCTTTATTTGAGTCAATTACTCTAACTTACAGCTCCAAGCTATCCAGCCTCTCCATGACATCATTAAGTATAGCATCATCCTCTTCCTCCTCTTCTTCTTATGGTGCTTTCGGGGGTGCAGGTTGAATAAAAAAAGCTCTCCCCATAGGGTCAACTCTAACCAAACCCATACCTTCCATCATGCTAGTGTCAATGATGTGACAACCCTTGACTTTCTCAAAATGCATGTTTTTTATGTCAAAATCAAGGTATTTAGCTATGGTGGTTACTAGTCCCCTTACTTTGATAGCCCCAGTTGCTTTGGCAGCAACATCTCTCAATTTCCCAACTATAGCATGACATACATCGAGCTTTCTATCATTAATCGTGCAATACAAAATGCTAAGCTTGATGGTAGTGACCACGGGTCCCCTTCTTTCCTTGGAAAAAAGGAATGAGCCATGAGCCTATGTAGATATTTTAATATGGGCGGTCAAATCCTCGATTCTTTCGCCAATCTAGCCTCATAGAAAACTTCCCTTTCCCCGGTTATTTCTCTCCAAAACTCATGCCTATCATATGCAATATTGGCCTCTTGATTCTTGGGAAAATGAATTAATTAATAAGTTCAAACAATCCTAAAGTTTTCTCCTCATTCCCTAAATGAAAAGTAAGCATGAGAGTATGGTCATTAAATTCAAAAGAAAAGAGAAACTCACAATTGGGTATAACATAAGAGGGATTTTACATCATGACAAAATCATTCCACCCTATCCTATTGACATACAAATTAACATCATCTAGCAACCTAAGTTATGTCAATGATGTAGCACTTATATACCTATTTGCCACAATATTCCTGCTCATCATTTATTCAAATTTATTCCTATGCTCACCATGCCTAAATTAAATTTGAGTAGGGAAGGACTTTACCATTCTATCCTCACTAGCACCACCTGGATTACTTGAATTGCAACCACATCTTGCTCTTTTAGAAGGAGGATTAGTCTTCTTCCTTACTATGCTTTTCTTCCTTTGTTCTCTCTCCATGGTGGGTTAAAGGAGATGAAGAGTTTAGAGGATATGTGTAGTGGAAGGTGGTGCAGAGAATGAAGGGATTTAATGAATGTGAAGAGAAGGTGAAGAAGTGGGTGTTTATATAATGGAGGTGGGGTGATGGGGAATTGGGAAAGGTTGTGGGTATTGGGTAAAGTAGTCAAGGGTGAGGTTTTCTTGGGTTTGGGAAGTGGGAAAGGTTGTCAAGGTTAGAGTACCTAGGTCTTTGGGAAGTAAGGAGTGTTGGGAAGTGGGAAAGTGCACTGCCAAGGCCATGATCATGCATCTCAGGGTGTGATCCCATGTTCCAAGGGTGTGATCACGCATCCCAGAGTGTGATCACGTGCTTTTTCCTTTTTTTCACACTTTTTTTGGCACATTTCCCTAAGAATAGGGGTCTTTACCTCCCATTTTTGCAAGGCAAGAGCCGAGAGAGAAAAGGTAAGAATCAAGAAAGAAAAGGCTAGAGCAGAGAAAGAGAGGGGAAGAGCTAAGAAGCAAAGGCTACAGTCTAGGAACACCAGCAAAAGCCAAGAAGAAAAAAGAGGCAAGAGCCAAAAAGCGCACACACACTGAAACACTGTCGAATTGAAGGCTTAGGAGCCCCAATCCACACACTTTTAGCCCACCTTCTACATTTTTCGTGGGATTTTTAGACCACTTTTACACCAAACCCACCCTCATCTTTATCAAAACACGCTTCAAAGGTATACAAATTTGCATTACACACGTCATTTTCAACCTTTTGATGAGGAAAGCTTAAAAATATCTCAAAGTTAAAGGTTCAAAAACACCAAACAAGCTCAGTCAAATCTGAGGATCAAATAATAATTTTTGCATGTTTATCTACTATTTTGCATTTTACTTTATCACCGCCAGCAATTGAGAAATTATTGTGATTGTGTGATGAGATTAGCAATTTTCATGATGATTGAATAATCTCTGCTTTATTTTGCTCATAATAAATCATCATTCTGCATTAATATGATTCAATAAACACGAAAGTTGACTTATCTAAGCTAAAGCTTCGATATTGCGGTCCACTGATGCAATCATCATTTACTATTTATGTTATCATTTAGAAATGCTTTTATAATAATTCCTGCAAGAGCATAAACTACGTGCATCTGTTTAATCATTCATGATGCATCAATCATCTTCATCGTGCCTAAGATGCTGTCTAAGTGGATGAATAGATGGAATTGCACATAGTTGTGTTAACCTCTGTCTTGCAGGTGTTTCTTAGATTAGGACTAGATTTGCATTTCTGCACTTTTTCTCTTTCATATGTATTTACTAGGAAAGCTTTGTAAATAATTATGTTGAATTTCTCGTACTTTCCGTTATTATCAATGTTCTTGTGTGAATGCATATATATCAACTATCATTACCAAAACTAGGTGTTGTGGTAGCCACATATTGAGTATTAAAATGAGAAATAGTCAAAAAGTAGATGAGATCTCCCGGACTCAGAATCTCTACTAGGAATGATACTCGTTGAGTGACTCGATGTGTCATTTCATCTTTTCCTGGTTTTCTAAAAACCAGGTGGTGACTCCAAGCGCATAAGCATCTCGCATCCCCCCAAGACCAAATATTTGTTCGTGTCCTATAAACAGAATGGATGTCCCATTCGGTAAAGTTGTCATGTCTCACCTAGGTCGCTCATACCTTGAGAAGCGGAATAAAGATCCAAACTCCAAAAGAAACAGTGGAATATGAGAAGATGTAGAAGGAAGGGGAGAAAGAATATGAAGATGAATGGGTTGAAGTCCAGGTGGAGAAGGATCCAGAAGTTCAAAATGAAAAATAAGAGAACACAAAGTCACCGCCAATTTTACCTTATAAACCTCTAGTTCCATATCCTCAAAGGTTGAAGAAACAGGAGCATGACCAGCAATTTGCAAAGTTTTTGGAAAGGCTTAAGTCACTTCATATCAACATGCTATTAGTGGAATGTCTTTCTTAAATGCCCAAGTATACAAAATTCTTGAAGGAGCTGATTTCCAATAAAAAGAAACTGTAGGAGTTTGAGACAATCACACTTACAAAAGAGTGTAGTGCAATTATTTCCAATAAACTTCCTTTAAAAGGAAGCATCTAGGGAGTTTCACTATTCCATATTATGTTGGAAATTTAAAATTTCAAAAAGCCTTATGTGATTCAGGAGCTTCAATTAATCTTATACCTTTGTTAATTTATAGGAAATTGGGATTAAGAGAGGCAAAACCCACAAGCATCCGCTTGCAACTTGCAGATAGGATAGTGAAAGAACCAGAAGGCATAGTGGAAGATGTGCTAGTAAGGTCTAGGAAATTCATTTTTCCAATTGACTTTGTAGTTCTAGACTTTGAAGAGGATGAAGATGTTCCCTTAATCCTTGGTATGCCTTTTCTTTACACTACAAAAGCCATAATTGATATCTTTGATGGAACACTCATACTGCGAGTGGGAGATGAAAGTTGTAAGTTTGATGTTTACCGAGGTATGAAATATCCCTCTGATAATGATTTGTGCTTAAGAGTTGATGTTGTGGATGAATGTGTGAGTGAAGTCCAACGACGGAGGTTGGCAAAGTCTGTGAAAATTAAAAATATTGAGAAGTGTTTTCAGGTGCAGTCCTCTTAAGATAAAATGAACCTCAAACACCAATCCCACTTACCCCACACATAACTACCAAACATTGAACATACACCACCTTAAACTATAAAACCACCAAAGTTAGACTTGAAACCTTTACCCAATTATTTGAGGTACACTTTTCTAGTAGAGGACCAAACTTTACCTGTGATCATATCATCCAAACTCACCCAAAACCAAGAGGAGTTGCTTGTGAAAATGCTAAGAAAGAGAATAAAAGCAATTGGTTGACAAATATATGATATTAAAGGTATAAGCCCTTTATATTGCATGCACAAAATCTTGATGGAGGAAGGACATAAACCAACCATTGAAAGGCAGAGAAGGCTCAACCTAAACATACAAGAAGTAGTGAAAAATAAGGTGGTCAAACTTTTAGATGCAAGAATTATCTACCCAATCTTTGACAGTTCATGGGTAAGCCCAATCTAATGTGTGCCAAATAAGGGAGGAATGACCATTATGGAAAATGAGGATAGGGAAGCAATTCCTACAAGAGTTATGAATAGATGGAGAGTGTGTATTGATTGTGGGATGTTGAACTCAGCCACAAGAAAAGATCCCTTTCAATTGCCATTTATTAACCAGATATTGGAAAGCATAGCAGGACATGCGTTCTATTATTTCCTAGATGGTTATTTAGGATACAATCAAATTGCAATAGCCCCTGAAGATTAGGAAAAGACTACTTTTAGATGTCCTTATGGCACATTTGCTTATAGACAAATGCCAATTAGATTGTGTAATGCTCCCATAACATTCCAAAGATGCATGTTGGCCATATTTGCAGATTTAGTGGAAGAGATCATGGATGTTTTCATGGATGACTTTTTAGTCTATGGAAACTCTTTTGACAGATGTTTGGAAAATCTGGAGCGAGTACTTGCACGTTGCGAGGAAACTAACTTAGTGCTAAATTGGGAGAAATGCCATTTTATGGTTGATGAAGGAATTTTTCTTGGATAAAATTTTAGCTAAAGCCATTGAAGTTGACAAAGCAAAAGTAGAGACTATTGAGAAGCTGCAATATCCAATAAATGTGAAGGGTGTTAGAAGTTTTCTTGGACATGCGGGATTCTATAGGCGACTTATTAAGGATTTTTCTAAAATCTCTAAACCCCTTTGTAAATTGCTTGAGAAAGACTCACCTTTTATTTTTACCGATGAGTGTAAATTGGCCTTTGACATGTTAAAGGAGGAACTAATTTCAGCTCTTATAGTTGTAGCATCTGATTGGAATTTTCCATTTGAACTAATATGTGATGCAAGTGATCTTGCAATAAGAGCAATACTTGGCCAGAGGAAGGAGAACAAGCTCCATATGATTTACTATGCAAACAAGACATTGACAGAAGCACAACTCAATTATGCCACTACAGAAAAGGAGATGTTGGCAGTTATTTTTGCATTTGATAAATTTATATCTTATCTTCTTGGTTCTAAAGTTGTGTAAACAAATCATGCAACATTGAAGTATCGTATGAATAAGAAGGATTCCAAACCAAGGCTCATTATATGGGTGCTTCTACTGTAAGAGTTTGATATTGAGAATAAATACAAGAAGTGGTCCAAAAATGTTGTAGTTGATCATCTCTCAAGATTAGAATTGGATTTAGAAGAAGGAGAGGAAGAGCCTATTAAGGAAATATTTCCAAACGAAATGCTCTTGATAATTAAAATCTGGGATGCTCATTGGTTTGCTGATATAGCTAACTTCCTCTCAAGTGGCGAGTTTTCAGAAGAATTCACTAAGGAGCAAAAGAAGAAGCTAATCCAAGACTCTAAATCCTACTTGTGGGATGATCCTTTTATGTGGAAGTTGTGTAATGAAGGCATGATAAGGAGGTGCATAGCAGGAAGTGATATTTCGTTAATTTTACAACATTGTCACGGAATGGTTAATGGTGGCTATTTTAGTCCACAAAGAACAACTTCTAAAGTACTTGAAGTAGGCTTCTTTTTTGGCCTGCACTCTTTAAAGATGCTCAAAATTTTGTACTCAATTGTGATGTATGCCAAAGGAGTGGAAACATTTCAAAGAAAGATGTGATGCTTCAATCAGGAATTTTAGCAATTGAAATATTTGATGTTTGGGGCATTGATTTCATGGGGCCATTCCCTATGTTAGACGGAAACAAGAGCATACTTATTTGTGTGGATTATGTGTCAAAATGGGTAGAAGCTCAACCTTGCTCAGTAAATTATACAATGGTTGTTTATACATTTTTAAAGAAGCTTTTATCTCATTTTGGAATGCTTAGAGCTATAATTAGTGATGGGGAAACACACTTTTGCAACAAAAATATGGAAACATTGTTGGCTAGTTATAGAGTGAAGCATAAAGTAGTAACACCTTATCACCCTCAAACAAGTGGGCAAGTTGAGGTTAGCAATCGAGAACTAAAAAAGATCTTAGAAAGAATAGTAAGCAAGTCAAGAAAGAAGTGGGTAAGGAAGCTTAATGACGCTTTGTGGGCACATAGAACTACTTACAAAACACCTACTGGAATATCTCTATATAGGTTGGTTTATGACAAAGCATATCATCTTCTAATTGAGTTTGAACACAAGGCGTATTGGGCAGTCAAAGCTTTAAATTATGATTTCAAGAAAGCAATGGAAAAGAGAATTTTATAATTGAGTGAACTCAAAGAAATTAGAGAACTTGCATATGAGAACTCAAGGATTTATAAGGAGTGATAACTCATAATTATATATATATTTTATGTCAATTTTTATTATAAATATTAATGATTATAATTTTATTATTGTGTATTTTATTTTAATTTAGTGTGTTATTCAATAATAATTTTGTTCTTGATATTGGGCTTAATTTTGTGAATTCACTATCATTTAGGCCCTATTTGGAAGCCCAAAACTGTCAAGACCCGCTTTCCGTTCAGTCCTGCCCAAGCCTCATGTCCGCGCCTAGCAACACAGCCCACTGCGCGACTCGTGCGCTCAGCACGGACCGTGCGCAGAGCTGCGCACTCTGCACAGACCGTGCAAAGAGGCGTGCGCCCAGCACGGACCGTGCATAGAGGCGTGTGAGCGATTCACCAACACACGGTCCGTGCTAGCCTCGCGTACGCCTCGTGTAGACCGAGCCTCTCTCCGCGATTTTTGGTCCAGTAGCCATTCTTGCACACGGGTTAGCAACACGCTCCGTGTCTAGGACCCGTGTGCGGAACTTTCTCAAGCCACGGTCCGTGCAACTTATTTCTGTCCCGTGCTCATAATTACTGAAGTATATAAAGCATCTAAAACCCTAATTTTAAAAAAGAGAAGACACACAAGGACACAAGAGGACACTAGAGAATACCCTAGCTGCAAAAAGGAAGGAGGAAAAGACAGAATATTCAGAGACATTGTTCTGAGAGAAGATTATTATTGCTTTATTTATCTCTGTTATTTTGATTAATACTATGTCTGGCTAAGTCTTTATAGAGTTTGGAATAGTGTAGCCAGGATTACTACTTGTTTGGATTCTATTCATTTCAATCTATTTTTATAAATCAATGCTTTAGATTTTGCTTTCTTGCTTGTGTTTAGTAAAGGCCTAACTGAATGCATGTCTGTGG
>CATIWM010117679.1:0-24419 GCA_949671775.1 Mallotus repandus | reverse complement strand
AATAGCAAAAATGCAAGGAAAATGATGAAAATGCAGAAATAAATAATAAAATAAATAAAAATGATAGAAATAAAATAATAAAGTGATAAAGGTGACATTTTCACCATAAAAGTGTGAACTTTATGGTAAAAATGTCAAATTTACCACAAAAGACATAAAATCAATAAAATAGCAAAAATACCATAAAAATAATTAAAATGCAGAAATATAAATGTAAATAAATGAAAATTACTGCAGTGAAAATAATGAATTAAAATGGTGCAAAAACAATGATAAAAATGCTAACTTTACACCAAAATTCCCATTTTTATATAAAAGGAAAAATAATGCAAAAATGGTGGAAAATGCAAAAAAAAATTGATGCAAACACTCCCGGATTCACTTGAACTACCCACTTCTTCAACATATCTTATATCCAAGCTTCAAGAGTCAATATTGATGTTGCAGTCGAAGGGACTATTTTGTCCAAGACACCAGAGGATGCTCTGTACTTTTTTGAAGAAATGGCAAATACACAGAGCTTGTGGTCAAATGAAGGAGCTATACCAAGGAAAGGTGGAGCATTAGAAGTGGATGGATTAACTATGATCAATTCTAAGCTTGATGTCTTGACAAAGAGAATGGAAAAGATAAGCTTTAATGCAATTTAATCATCAACTTCTTCATCTTATGAGCTTTGTCATATTGGACATCCCACCATTGAGTGTCAACAGGTGCAAAATTTGTCTATGGAAAGTATGAACTATGTGGGTAACTTCAATAAGGGTCAACAATAAAATCTTGAGTTAGGAAATACTTATAAACCAAGTTAGAGGAACCATCCAAATTTCTCATAGAATAACCAAGGCTACAATTAATGGAGACCTCAAGGACCACCAGGTTTGGCAGGAACTAGTGTTCATCAACAATGTTCTAATAATATAAAGCTTCATTGTCTTTATCTTTTGTACATTTAGCTGATCACTTGCATTCATATCATTATTTGGATAAAGAATACTAATGATTTTGTGATTAATCATCCAATTTGGATGATATATTGTGAATTACTTAAGGTATTTGTCCTAATTAATTACTTAAATCATGCATTTTCATTAGTATCTTTATTTGTTAGTTTGTTTTAATGCTTTTTGTTATGTTAATTTATTTCTTTTTTATTATTATTTCTATTTATTTAATTTATTATTATTTGAATGAATGGAATATATATAGTTGTTTTAAATGTGATGTGTGCTTATATGTATTTGCATACTAACTTTTGTTTTACAGGAATTAAAATAGTATTTTTCTTTTATTTTCTATATTTGATATAATTAATAAAATAGGATATTCTCACAATAATATATTCCTTAATCTCAATTCCCCTGCATTTATTTTTCTATTTTGATGTATTTATAGAATAGGCTATAACAAAGGTTATAATCTTTAATCCCATTTCCTATTTTATTTTGTTTGTCTTATTTGTTTATTTTGATTAATTATTTTTTGCATGCTTTTGTACTATTTGCTACTCACTTACTTGCTCATATGTTTATTTAAAATACATATTGATTGTTTAATTTGCTATATTGTGCCATATTTGTTTGTTTATTTGTTTTCATTTATATATTTGCAATGTACGTGCCAAATTCAATTATCCTGCGTTCCAACCATCAATTCAATGCCATTTTGAATTGACTAATATTCAAGTGTGCTAAATGCATCATAAAAACTGAAATTAGGGTAATGCAGTAAGCGATTTTAGATATGTAAATTAAAGAATACAGTCCAGTAGATGACGACTCTCCAAACCTAGAATCTCTAATAGGGGAAGTGGGTTTCCATCAACTCATTTCCTATTTCTCGGCTGTGGTCAGATGGCGACTCCAAACTCACAAGACTGGTTTCACAAGGTTGTGCCTCTCACATCAATAACATCAAAAAATAAAATAATCCTATTAATACCCCACATATATATTCCTATTATAATAAGGGTCAATTATCCTAAATAAGGGTTACTTATTGAGGAAGAATGTTTAATCCAAATGGGAAGAAAGTCCATCATTAAGAAGACTTCCAGATAAGGAAGATACTCCTCAACAGGCACAAGTCCTACATTGATGAGGAATCCTATTCCTCTTAGGTTTGAGCATTACTACCTCTATAAATACTCCTCACATCTTTCATTCTTATTCATTCTATTCCTTTTGCTCATTATTCTCTTTATTTCTCTAAACTCTTTCTCTCAACCCTTTTTGACTTAGGCATCAGAGGGTTTATAGGGATCCTCCCCGCCTCTTACCTTGCCCTTTGTTGATTGGTTGCTTGCAGAACTCGGAGGCTCCAGAAACAAGTTATCACCTATAGTTTTTTTCTTATGAGCCGTGATCACCACTCGCATGCCGCAGACTATAGGAAGAATTTGTGGATCTCCAAATTCAACAATTTCGATATTAAAAACATAACAAAATATGGGTAGTAAATTAAGGTTTACTATTCAATAAGTAGTTTAGTTATCCAAGTAGTTAGTCCTACTGTGGATCAAAATATCAAAGTGAATGTATAAAACTTCATCTTAATAAAAAGGAGAATTTTATAAGAAAGGTTTTTATATGCTCCTTTTCGATGTGCTTGATTTTTCTTGATGTCATGAATGCATAATAATAAAAATTCATGTAAGGGTGTGTTTGAGAGTAGTTAATTAGGAAACATAACTACTTTTGGCTAACTATTTTAAGGACTACATTAATTACTTCAAAAAAAGTCAACAACACCAAAAATATGAAAAGTATCTTCATAATTTCAATTGAATAACTTAATTACAAAATCTAAATTATCATTTTATGGATGAGCCACTGATTTAATTGAGGAGATCTAATGAATATATTTTAAACTTTATATTTGCAATTTTATATCTATATAGCTAAATATTGAGTATGTTATAAAGTGGGTAAAGACTATGCCAAGTGAAGAATGAAAAAAATAAATTATGAGATTAAAAACTAATTTGTAGTTAGTTTGTTACTCATATATTTATCACTTTGTTAGCTATACATCAATCAATAAAAACACATACAAATATTCCAGCATTTACAATAAGGACATGATTTAGTTATGCAGAGAACATATTAAACAAACAGTTTCAAAAATTAAATGTTTTTAAGAATTTTAAGTCAAAATACTTATAGATAATGTCTTTCATCTTTAATCCACTTGCCATATCAAAAGCCCATTCGGAGAAACAATTTCAAGATGGCCCTAATGTGGAAATAGGTTTGACTAATTAATGGGGTGTTTGTTTTAGCTGTTGGGATGCAGTTGATAGTTGTTCAGTTCCCAACAACTAATAAAAGGTGTTTGGTTATTTATTTTTTTTTACAAGGAGCTATTAGCTGTTCAGGACTCTAACTGGTCCAGTTCGTATCAGCTCCAATTTGGAGCTTTCATGGACAGTTCTATTTTCTTCTAAATACTATTACTAAAATATCCTTATATTCTAAAAACCATATATTCAAAATCAGTCATCATCTCACTGGAAAAGAAAAAAAATATTTTCTCTATCATTTTTTTCCTTAAAGTCTCACATCATCTTGGCTCAAAGATTTTGATTTTCAAGGTTAGTGGATCTAACTATTTTATTTATTATTTTTAATTTATTTATTTTAATGTTTTCAATTGTGAATGAATTTGTATATGAAAAATTGATGATTTCTGTATAGTTGTTGCCTCGTTTTCCTTTGTTGCGCATGATAGCCATCCATGATTTATAGTTAAGAGTTTATTGGTTTGCAGTGATCTATTCATATAGTTAAGAGTTTAATTTATGCATTGATGTTTGATTAGGACAAATAAATAATGGGAAGGGGGAAAGAGAGGAGACCAGCTATGCAAAACACACACACACGAAGGGTGGAGAGCTGGACTTGAAAAAAAATTATCCTTGTCCCATATTCTCCTAGAGACCTAAAACAAATTTACCAGATGACTCAATTTATTCTGAAATGGCATCAACAAATTCTCCATTAATGAACAGTTTTGTGAACTTGATTATTGGTATGTTGAATACAAGTGTTGGCCCAACCAAAAAGGCCCATATCCATCAACTAGGCCAATTGATCTATGGATTGGGCTTGGCCCAAGAGTTGGCCCAATAACCAAGTCCAAGTCCTTTGATTAATATATAAGTCTTTTGGCTTGTTAGGCTAACTTTACACATGTGTATATGTTTTGTTGACTTATGGGGCATTAAAAGTTAGTGGGATGTGTAGAGAATGTGGTTCAAACACATGAGATATGTTTAAAGTATATCTACATTTATTTTCTACACATATTAAATATTTATATATACATTACACTCTTAACTAAGTTATTAGGTGGCATGCACGTTGTCTTCCTAATGATGAAGGTGTAAGAGATATTTGTATATATATATCTAACTTAACCCTAATTCTCTACATATATATATATAACCTTAAAAAGAGTTCTAAAGGTTAAGAGTTTGTATATCCATTAAAAGTTAGTGGAAAGTGTAGAGACAAGAAATAAACCAAAAGGAAGCCAAACATAAACTCTTATATCTTACTAGTATGATCAAGTTAGTTCAAGTTTCTTGGGTCATTAGAGAGGTGCTTGGAACCATACTTGATTGAAGGCAAGAAGGTGATTAGAGAGCTTTGGTGTTTCAAGCTAGAGGCCATACACTTGGGTGGCTAGGCATTGATTTAAGAGCAATCCATTATAGTAGATAATTGTGGTCTACATTAAACTCTTAGGAAATTGTAAGCATTCCGCCAATATGATTTCCTAATTTTTATGTTGATACATGTTGTTGCATGTTAGCTATGTGTTTAATTGCAAAATGGATCTTGGGAGTGAAAATTCTTCATGTGATGAAAGGGTTATGAGAAAGTAAATTTTTGAAATTTACTCTATTTGGGTTAGTGCTCACCACACTACTCTTAATGCCCAAGTAGCATAACAGATTTCCTTTTAAAAGTTGGAAGAATTAAATGGACAAATGAACAATTTGATAAGTTTTTGGATATTTGTATCCAAGGAACTATGATTGGTAAAAGAAATGGAGCTGGGGGGGGGGGGTGACAAAGGATGGTTATGGGTTAAAGGTGAAATAAAGGCTGTTAATTTAAACTTCACTAGAGGGCAATTGAAACACAAATGGGATTGGATGAAGGAGCAATGGAAGCTATGGAAAACACTGATAGGAAAAGAAACTGGATTAGGTTGGGATCCTATTAAAGGCATAGTTGATGCTCCACGTGAGTGGTGGGATGTGAAAATTAAAGTAAGTTAATTGTGGTTATTAATATTTATTTGTATAAAAAATTAATAGTTTCACTTACATGTAGTTTTTAAATTGACTCATATGTTTACACTATAAGAAAATGAAAATTTTTCAAATTTGCGGGATAAAGGCATAGGGCAAGAGCTTTACAATAAATATTCTATAATATTTGCTTATTCTGTTGCAACTGGAGAATATGCTTATGCTCCTTCTAGTGGCACGCTGCCTGAAGATATAGATGTAGAAAGAGTTGCAAATACATCCATAGAGATGCAGGATAATAATATAGAAGATTTAAGTGAGTATTTAGAGAATATAATGTTGTATGGATCTATATTAGGTGGATCATCTTCTCAAACCAAATTTGGTGATACTAGTAAGCAAAATATAAGAATGCAAAGAAGAACTAAAGGAAGCACTAGCTATGGAACTAAAAAAAAGAGCAAACAACAATTAGGTGTAACTTAATTATGTAGCACAGTTCAAGAACTAAAAGATGCCATGAAAGAAAATGCTGGAAAAAAAATTCTATGATGTGTAATATTTAGGGAGATCGTCATGGTTGTTCTATTAGCGAAGTAATGCAAGATTTACTTTCACTATCGAATATGATCGTCGGCAGTCAATTACATTTTTTTAGTACTCTCTTGCTTGATCAAAAATCAAAGAGAGAAATGTATGTTACTCTTATGCACAAACAAAATTAAATTGGCTTGAGTATCATTATACAATGTGGAAGGAGGATGCGTGGAAGCCCAGAGGCAGCCATTAGAATATAATCTAGTTTTTTATATAGTTTTTTCTTTTGTATTAGGATAATATAATTTGACTTGAATTATTATTTGATTAGTGTCATGTTTTATTTATTAATGGTACTTAAGCTTCATTTGTATTTGATAATGAAAAGATTTTATTATTATTTTTTATATTTATTTATAATTCAATATTATATTGAAATTTTATTTTATTTTTATTTTTCATTTATTTGATAGATCTGGATGTCATTTAGAAAATTATTATTGATGATGAAGAAGATGAAGAATGGGAATCTCTATCAACAATATATGCAGTTGACACTATATGTCAGTTCCATTCTAAATACATTTACAAAGAACCTTGCATGGATTCATTTCAAATAGGGATGATGTGGTTACTAGAAATAATTAGAGGAAATCAAAAAGGTGCATTAATATGTTTAGAATGAAAAATATATATATTGATTAATCTTTGTCAAGTTTTAGAAAATAAATATGGACTAACTGCTTCAAAAAGATTGTCAATTTTAGAAAAAGTAAGAATATTTTTATATGTTCTAGCTTTGGGTGCTTCAAATAGACAAGTTCAAGAACGCTTTCAACATTCGGGTAAGACAATCAGTCGTAACTTTCATGAAGTCATGTTGGCAATAATAAGGTTTTCAATCGATTTGATGAAACCTAAAGACCTAACATTTAATATAATTCCTTTAGAGATATTGAAGGACAATAGATATATGCCTCATTTTAAGGTAAAATTTTTATATTTATTTTTATATTCTTTTAGTTATATATGTGTGTGTGTGTGTGTGTGTGTGTGCGCGCGCGCTCGCGCGCGCATGCATTGCATATATAATTCAATTTATTTTTAAATTAGGATTGTATTGGAGCTATTGACGACACTCATGTAGCAGCTATAGTGGAAGAAAAAAATTTAGTATGATTTATTGGAAGAAAAGGTGTACCTACACAAAATATAATGGATGCATGTAGTTTCGATATGCAATTCACATTTGTAATAGCTGGATGGGAAGGAACCACTCATGTTGAACAACTTTTTCAATATGCAATTAATAAAAAGGAATTAAATTTTCCTAAACCACCACCAGGTATTAATATATTCAGTAAATTATTTTCCTTATAATTTTTTATTTTTTAATATTATAGTTAAATTTTAATGTGTCATTATTATAAAAAAATGCAGGAAAATATTATTTAGTTGATGCTGGATATCTGCAAATTGAAGGATATCTTGGACCTTACAAAAAAACTAGATACCATTTACCTAAATTTCAACGTGGTGGTCAGCCAAGAGAGCCTAAAGAAACTTTTAATCATTGGCATTCCTCACTTAGATGTTGCATTGAGAGAACATTTGGTGTCTGGAAAGCTAGATGAAAAATATTGCGCCTGATGCCATCATATTCATTTAACACAGTGGGATATTATGATTGCAACAATGGCTTTGTACAACTATATTCGAAGAACATCATTGAATGATCCAGCATTTCTACAATTTGATTAAAATCCCGAATTTGTGCCTCTTGATATGTTTTCTACAATACATGAGAGTAATGAGAAATTTAGTACAGTTCAAATGGATGTATTACGTGATCAAATTGCTTCTAGTTTAATGAGAGGAAAAAATATCCTCTAAATAGCATAAATAAGGTTTATTGCACAAACGGTACCATAATTTTGACCCATGTTTTAAAATGGTACCAGATTTTTAATTTTTTTCTTTTCAGTCCCTTAATTTCTATTTTTTTTCAGATCATAGTCCCTTAATGATTTCTTATCAAATTTGTCATACGTGGCAGCCTAAATAAGTATACTTTTTGTATATTCGCCATGTAAGCGTCCAATTAACCAGACTAATCATCTTGTGGATTCCATAAAATTAAATTTGCTAAAATTTTATTTTATGGGGCCCACAAAGAAAATTTGTTCTATAAAGACAATAAAATGATTAGACTATTTAATGAGATATTTACATGGCGAATATACTAAAAATATGTTTTATTCCGGCTGCCATGCATGATAAATTTGATCGGATATGTTTAAAATACTTTAATCTGAAGCAAAAATAGAAATTATGATACTAAAAAAAAAAAACTTTAGTAACTAAAAAAATTGAAAATTTGGTATTATTTTGAAACAGAGGATAAAATTATGGTACCAAATATACAATAAACCTAGCATAAATAATTTATGATTTTTTTAAACTCTCATGTGCTTAATTGAAAAAATAAAAATTCTATCATTTAAATTATTTTGGTATTTTTTATTCAATTATTTTATTTTTAATATTAAATAATAATTATAATAATTTATTATATATATATATATATATATATATATATAATTTAATTGATTTCTATTATGGTCATTGATCATTATATAAGTGAACAACAAACATTTATCATTGATTAGCTATCAGCATCAGTTACCAGCTTAACCAAACAGGCCCTGAGATACTGAACTAAGCTGAGGCTATGCAGGTTAAAGAAACATGTTCGATTGTAAAATAATAATAAAAACCAAACTGAATTTCCTAAAGCAAAAATGTTATAACAAAATGGAATGGATAATTTCGTTTAAGCATTAGGATTTACTGTGCTTCCCTTGTTTTACTGCTTTCAAAAAATTTTATCCTGCAAATCTGTTATAACCTTTTACCGGTGCCCTTTTCTTACACTTTCTTTTCTAACTAGGTTTTGGGCATGTGGTTAGAAGTTCTGCGAATGGAACTGCATCTTCTTTGAAAATGATACTGAAAGGTGCATTAAATTTTTAATACATTTTCATTTTCTGTTTGATTAATGATTATGATAATACAGTAATGAAAGAGTTAAAAATATGTTCCATCGATAAGGTAAAAAAAAATGATCAAAAAATGCAAAAATTAATTGAAAAGAAAGAAAGCTAATATATTCTTTACAAATGAACTAAACATTCTCATCTCTCACTGCTAACCAAACTCTAGTCTGCCCATAAAAATTCATAAAAGAACAGGCAAATATTGCTCCCATATACTTAAAAGGATAGAAATTAAATAAATAAAAGAACCCATGAATTTTTTTTTTTAAAAAAAAAGGAAAATTAGTCATAATATATATAATGTAGTAAAATCTTTGTGTTTTAACCTCCAAACTTCCTTCTTTCCTTCTCAATTCCTTCAAGAAAACTAGAAAGAGCTCTCATGGCTTTGATTTGACACTGCAAAGTCATTATATAATCAGCAGTTTCTTCAAATAACTTATCAATCCCAAGTGACTCACCTCCAGGCACTATCCTCTTCAATGCTAAAATCTTTCTTTCTACATCATCTTCGTTTTCTATCTCATTAACACCATTATCAACATCGTCATTTTCTTCGTGAAACCCACTTGTCATTACTACATGATGGTCCTTATTATTCATCATTTCTCTTTGCCTTGACGATGATGACGCTCTTGTGATTCTTCGCTGTCTTTCTTGAGAACCCACCGAAGAATCATGAGTTTTCTTTGCTAATTTCTTGTGAAATGCAGGTGCGACTACTTGGTTTAGATTATTTTCCATGGATACGTAAGTGCCTATAAAGAAAGAAAAGGGATAACAAGAGATAAAGAACGTGGGAGAAGAGAAGGGTTTGAGCTTGTTATGACATTTGTATTATAAGTGCAAAAAACTAAAATACAAATACAAATAAAAGAGATGTTATGTGATTGTGCTGTGTTATTTTTAAAGAAGAGGGGGTTGAATTATTGTTGAGTTCCAGAAAATGTCAATGCCAACGAAGCTGGACCCACAATAATTTGGCTTCCCAAGTCCTTGTTTTGGATGGGAGTGGTGGAGGTGGAGTCCACGCGCTATCCGTTGCGTGTGGTCATTGTGACATAATGAGTGGCAGCATGTGCCATGTAGAAGAGGCACTTGGGCAAGCAAAAGTGCTTGAAGGACCCCAGTGATTACTCGGTGTTGCCTTGCCAGATGAGGTTCACAATAGCAGGCGCAAATTGGGAAACTGATGAGGAGATGAAGCAAAAGAGAGAAATAATAAACATAGAGTTGGATGATCACCTGTAGGATAAGGGTCCACTATGCGAAAAGAAAGGTAAAGAGGAAGCACATGTGATCACATGATTTTCTTGAACCTAACACCACCCATGTGCGCTCTCTCCTGTGATCTATATCAGTAGCCATGGCATGACTGCCACGTGGCACTTCTGGGAATGGGACCCACCTTGAGCCCCACAATGAACATCCTTTCTCATTTATGTTTCTGGCTAATTTTGATAGTTTATGTAAAATGAAGAGAGGGATGCATGGTGATCAATAGTGGTGGTGATGGAGGTGGAGGTGGAGGTGGTGGTGTTTCCAAAAAGGAAACCATAATAAGGTGGTTTGGTCATTGGGATTGTGTGAGGAGATTTTGTATGCAGGGCATATAGGTTTCATGTGATCAGAGCCACCTAATCCCTTGTTGCTTTTACACACAACACCTGCTTCTAAGTTTTTATTCGGATCAAATCTCACATGATCTTCCTTCGAATTTCTTTTCTTTTAGGGGGAAAAAAACAACTGTTTTATTCTATTCCTTATCAAGTATTATGTTTGATTCCGTGCTCATTTCAAGTACAATATGAGCTTCTTTAGTTTTAGAAATAAGGATTAGATTTTTCTAACGGCAACCTAAGCTTATTAATATAACAATTAAACCTAGGCTCCACCTTTATGGCCAAATATTGGTCGGGGAATTTACTTATGAATCCATTATTATACATTTTTTTCTGAAAAAATAAAGTAATTCCTAAAAGTAATTTAAAATTTTCAATAGAAGCTTAAGAGTGGAGGGCGTTATGCAAAACAGATGGCATACCTCGTTTTCGATTTTTCCTGTATTATGCCAAATTTTAGGGGAGCTAAAACAGTTATCCTCAAAATAAAAATGTGAACTCAAGATAGCATGTAGTGGTTTGGTTAAAATTATTTTCAAATTCGTAATGAAAATTGCAAATTAAAATCTTACTTCTGATATATTTTTGAAGTATTGTTAATTGTTGAACCATAGAGCAGTTCCACTTCCGGTTCACCTTGTCAAGTGGCTCACTTTGAGAACCCAGCCACGTTTCACAAACAAAATAATTTAAACTTTATAAAAGATCTGGACCGATGGCTCTTCAGTGCCATTGCCAGTGCTGATTCTTATGAAGTGCCATTGCCAGAATGACAAGCACATACCTCTTCTTTTTCAGCACTGATTCTCATGAAATTAGCAGGACCAGTGACCAAAATCTTGATGGGAATCATCGACTTCGTTTCTCATATTATTCAACTAAAGAGTCGGCCCAGCCCCCGTCCAGGTCACAAGGAGGGGTTAATAACAGTACCGAATACGGTAGACGGGAATGAGGCCTCCTAGCATACTTGTAAAGTTGTCTCTCTCGCTCTCTTATTTATTTTTTTTTTTTTCATTACATTGCAAAGAGTTCCAACCCCACTCCCCCAAGTGTTTTTCCAGCACCTTGTACCACTAAGCCATATTGGCTGGGCATACTTGTACGGCAAAGTGAGGATTTTCTTTTTAGGTTGTAGTGTATATAATTTCACTGAAATACATATATAACTATGATTAGTGCTACCTCTATTATATAGTTTTCATGATCATACCTAGTGCCTAAGAGAGCCTAACAAGCAGGCTCTTATAAAGCACCAAAAGAAACTTCCTCTATTCTTCAGCGGTTTGCCTAGAAAGCTTTACTCTACAGGGATCAGTCCATTTGACAAGAGATACTTTCTTCTCTTCTAGTCTTCTTGGTCCTTTAGTACAACTTTGTCATACCATATTGAACTGTCCCAACTTTTCTATGAGCGGCTGCTGTTGTAGCAGAACCAGCAGCACCCATTCCACCATACTGAGCCTTCGCCTGTAACAGGCTTGTGTTGATTGTATTTCGGTCATCATGTTCTACTTTATTCATTCCTGCCCGAGTCATAAAAAAGGGGTTGGAATCAATGTTGATAGCTATATCTGGTGCAAATTTAGCACCAACATTTGCACCCATGCTGCTCTGCTGTACTTGCTTTTGTGGAGGCAAATCCCTCTGAATTTGCAAGGTAGATCTTTCTTGCTTCACTGTACTGGATTTGTGGTAACTATACGCAGGAAGGACAGCCTGTGGAGGAAGGACTGTGCCCCTGATAAAAGTTCTAGGGTCATGTGCATCTTTTATGCTTCCATTATCATATGGAACAACAGGCCCCACAGCTTTCCCTGATTTATCTGTTGAAGCAAACATAACAAATCCTCATCTACATGCAATACAATTTAACCAAAAACTATCAAGTTGGAAACAGTAATTGAGATTACCCAACGGAAATCTTTGTGGTGCCTGCAAAGTCGATATATTTACATGAATTCCCTCAGAATCTCGGGAGTTTGTGTTGTATGTTTCTTCAGCAGATTGTCGGTCTCTCAAGGAAGAGGTATTCTGTTCTCTAGGAGGAACTGTATTTGAATGAACAATTGTGGACCTGCAAATATCAAATTAAGAAAAGACCAAAAAGAAAAAAGGAAAAAAATTGAAGAAAATGATATCAGAAATGTAAATTAGTTGCAATCACTAGGCAATTCAAAGGAAACAAGGACAACAGACAGAATACACACTACAGCAATGTGTTTTTTGAGACCAAAGGGCACAAGGAGGCAAGAAAGGAATATGCTTATGTGTTAAGGAGAGCGAAAATGGAGAATGAGATGGAAATAATGTCAAATGAAAAATTTCTGAGTTTGATTTGCTGAGGGAAAATTAATTCGATTTCTTTCAATTAAGAAAATAGAGAAAAAAAAAGGCAAGGAAAAGAACGGCAATGCCATTTTATAGGGCACCTGTAGAAGAAACTAAATATCAAGTTCAATAAAGTCTTCAACATTTAAAAAAATATATATTTTTTGACGAAAGTGAAATAAGACATTCATAAGTAACATTAAGGCTTATTATTAATATAAATTCAACACTAAATGAAAATAAACAAGTGGATAGTTATTTACATCATAGTTATCATAGTTCATAATACGATTTTATTTTATTTTTTTTTCGTAAAGCACTTCGAATTATTATTAAATGTTTGCACAAATTAAAATCTAAGTTGAAATGCTTTAAACCCAAACCAGACCAAACTATATAATTCAGTTTAGTTTAGTCTGATTTACCATCAATTAATTCGCACATCCATCCAGTATTTGTTTTAAATTAATATTCACTCTAGACATATGAACAAGCTATCAATATTATCACTGTCATCTAGTTTTACAAGATGCAAACAACATATAAAGTCAGACTAACCACAGTCCACAGATATAAGCTACTAATATCATCACCATCATCATAGAATTTAACTATATTACAAAAACAGCAACAAACTAGTCTATCAACAACCTGCACAAAAGTCAAGAGCAAAATGGAAAAAGTCCAAGAATAAGAATAGTTCAATAGTGTAACTACAGAGAAAATACAGTGTATATTTACCTAGGAAGGGATACATGCTTTCTTTCAAGTGGAGTTACAGGCCCATTTTTACCACCATTTTCTTCAAGATGTGCAAACTGCCTTCTAAACTGATCAACAGCACTGTGTGTGAAAGGCATGACAAATTAGGGCAAAGTGAAAGAAATGAATTATATTTCATCCACACTCAACATGGAAAATGTCATATGAGAAATCAAGTTTTAGAACCTTGGTTTATTTATCAAGATAGGGGGGAAAAACACCTTGGATAAAGAAAGTTAATCCTCTCGGTTCCATTTACATAATCCTTAAGCAACTGAGGATGGTATTCCAGTATCTCTCGAAAAATTAGCTCTCGTATGTCCTCCTTTGTAACCCTTCGTCTCTCAAACTCAAACTCCATCTTTGTTATTGGCTGACAAGAAGGCTCCCTTTCAACTTTTGATAATCCTTTAAAGTAAGGATCTGCTAATGCCTGATAAGATAGCAAACCGAGGAATATTAGGTCTTTAAACCATTTTAAAGCAAGGTTAGGACACCATAGAAACACACTGAGCACGTATACAATAAGATTTGAGTTAGTAGAAGCACCTCTTCAGCAGTTGGCCGGTCCTTTGGATCGAAAGCAAGTAGCCTTTCCAACAGACGCAAAGCCAAAGGATCAGCATTTGGAAATTTCTGTGCAAATGGCACAGGCTGCTTTTTCCTCATGCTAGTTAAATATCTCCTAGCCTTTTCATTTCGAACCTGGAAAGAATGAAGTTGAATCCACATTTGTTTTTGTTCATTCACAAGCATCTCTTTCAACTGGTGGTTTTCCGGTTGCTTACCAAAATGTCTGTTTAATTTATAGTGCTGTGTGTGTCGGTTTGGGTGTGGGTGTGGATGTGGATGCAGGTGAAGGTGCACAAGAAGCAAATAGATGTAACTAAGAGCTATAACAAACACACACAAAATCCATGAATTCGAACTTGAGAACCATGTAGAAAATAAAATAATATAAATTGGCTTACTCTTGATATTGTATCTAAAGATGGAGTCCCGAGCAGATCTGTCATCAAATCCAGCTGGTGAACAACATTTTTTCCAGGAAAAAGTGGTTTCCCAGTTAGTACTTCAGCAAAGATGCAGCCTATGCTCCATATATCAATTGCTGGCGTGTACTGCATATAAATCATATCAGAGTAAAAACAACAATTGAAATTACAACATGGAGAGACAAAATCATATTCCTCAGTTGTGTTATTACAGGAATACAGTTCCACGTTTCATATGGAGGCTGGTTAAATTATAATTTCTAGAGGCGGCTAGCATTCACTGGAGGCCAGCAGATGGATAATTTCCACTAAAGAAGCCCTCCTCCCTTTTCTGTTTTCTATTTCCAAAGTCTATACCCCAAAATTGAAAAATCTAAAGCTTTCCTGGATTTTATTAATTTTATCTATTCACCGACACATGCATGGGATGGGAATCTAAAAATTTCCCGGATTTTGTATATCTTATCTGTTTGCTAACACCTAAATAAGATCAGATAAAAGTTTTAGTACTACAGAAATGCAATCATTACAGGTAACAGGTGAATAATGAAATATGTAGTGCATTCCTAGGAATCAAAGGAAGAAAAAATTAATAGCAACAGCACCTATTGCCATGCAAAGCAGGTTGCTTAGCCATAAATCAGATTACTATGTCAATTTCCAACTAAAGGAAGTTTGTAAATGGATACCCCTTATATCATGTATTTGGCCTCAAAGTTGGTTTACACTCCCACAACCAAGATTTCATGAGTATATACCTCTAGAAGAATAGGTAGCATGAGACTCTAACATCATCCCTTAATGAAATGCCCATCAGACCCATGGATATGAAGGGGACATCCATAAAGTTAATCACAACTCATCCCACAGTTGTCCATCAGATCATGTTATACCTTGAGGTGTAGATGAGTCGAGACAGCTTGCAAGCTACTAGGTATAGTCTCGAAAAAAATCAAGATTGATTGAGTAGAGAGCTCAAGCTAGTCTAGTAGCTTGGCAAGCCAAGTTCAAGTTTCAAATTACTTGACTCGAGTCAGCTCGCAAACACAGTCGAGGTTAGGCTTTAAAACTTGAATTTTGTGCGTGTGATTTGAACTCATATTTTGAGTTCAAATTTTGAGGTGGGATTTGAATTTCGAGTTTCAATTTTGAAGTGGGATTTGAACTCATAACCTCACAAATATCTCAACCACTAGGCTGAAGTCAATATTCATATTCATGTTATTCATTATAATATATAATAAAATGCTATTATACTTAATAAAAATATAATCATCTATTTATATTTAGTAAATTAATTATTATTTTTATAGCATACATTAATTAGTTTGTAATTATACAATTATATAAATTAATTTTATAATTTTAAATAAATATTAATAGTCACATAATGTAATTTTTAATTAATATAATTTAAAAACTATATAATTTAAATTTTGTAAAATTAAAAAAAATTAATTAATTACTAAGCTCAAATGAACTCAAACTCATTATTTTAATTAAACTCATTATTTTAATTGAACTCACAGTCAATGGCGAATCTAAAAAAATCAATTAGTGGGAGCAATATTTATATGAAAAGAAATTATATATCCAAACTCACAAAAACATACATATATATAAAGTCTAACATTAAATACTAATGGGATTTTTTAACTTTTGGTTACACACTTACACTTGCAAGGCAAGGACCAAAGGAAATTCTTTAAATTTAAAGGTGCGCAACGTGTAAGTTTAAGTTGGGGCAACAAGTTAAAATAATAATAAGATCGAACTCATATGAACCAATTATAAAAGGACAAGTGGGGGCAATTGCCCTTAACTACCTTCGCCGCTGGTCATAGTTGAATCTTTAAAACTTAGGTCAAGCTTGTTTATCAAGCTCAAGTTTGAATTCCTCAAAACTTGAGTTCAAGTTGCTCAAAACTTGACTCGACTTGATTATACCCCTAGTTATACCCATGGATATGAAGGGGATCTCCATAAAGTTAACTATAGCTATCATTGTTTTCTAGCTTTCTTGTTATATTTATAAGAATATTCTCTTTTCTGGTAGAGGGAGGGCACCTAAGCACTAGAAAAATCAAAATACAAAATATGACAATCAAATCAGAACTAAGACACAAAATTCAGCACAAGGACAATGTCAAATTCTGACAATGATTTTTCTCTTGTGAAAAAATGGGAGAGAAAAAGAAACAACTATTCTTAATACCAAGCAGAAAAGGATGTAGCAAAGACAGTATTTCAGAACACAATAATCATTGTGCACCACAAGCCACAAGAACAGTTAGCTCTAAACAAGTTTGTAATTTTTTTTCCCCAAAACCGCCAGTATCCAAAGCCCACTAGACGCTGACTAATTTGATTTAACCCGAGCAAGACTAAAAGCGGTATTGGTCTACCAACAACTTATTTAACGTGATTTGCATACACAAGGACTTGAACCTGAGACCTAACTTAAGTGAGAACAGCTCCATAGTAGCTATGGTGTAAATGTTAACTCTTCAACAGTGTAAATGTTAAACCAATCAATATTTTATTGAGTTTCAATAAAGCTGGATGTTTTATTTGAAAAGTTTAACAAGCGGACAGCTACCATAACAAGCAGACTGCTACCTCTAAATATTCTAATAATCATGTCTCTAAAACAGAAGTTTCACCTCATAGAAGACAAAATAGAGCACTAAGAGGCAACGTATGAGAACCATCATTCAAGCAAGTGCCACTACAGCCACAGGTTTTGAACTATTAAACAGTGATCATCAATTTTAAAGTTGTCATCTTTAGGGACATACCTTCGAGTAAAATGAACCACAGAGTTCAGGAGCTCTATACCATCTTGTAGCAACATAATCCTGTAAAAACAAAACCATGAAAAACAAATCTAGGACAAAGAAAAAAGTATAGCAATCATCACAACTCAAGTGTAATATGTTATAGAGGGCATACCGTCCAAAATATTGTTGTCGGGGTATCAGTAAAAGCAACTCTTGCTAGTCCAAAATCACAAATTTTAAGTTTACAATTTGCATTTGCCAGTATATTCTTAGGTTTTAAATCTCGATGATAGACATTTGCTGCAAAAAATGAGACACGGATCATATATATGCCACATTCTCAAAATAGTTGACAAATGAGGGGCATTACAAGAGAAGGATGCAAAAAAATGTCAACGAAATCATCTTAACAAATAGCATGCAAAATTTCCAAGAGGACACAGTGTATGAGGGATCTGAATCGTATAAACAGGCTATTAAAAAAAATTGTATAAACAGTATGCAGGGTGACCAAATGCAAGTAGTGACTTTGTATCTAATCTAAAAATAGCGTCAATCCAAGCCCACATTGCTACATCTTTTGATCCATGATAATAGCCAACTGGTGCTCAGTCAGCCAATTTTTCTTTTTAATAGGAAAAATGTCTACTAAAGAGTAATAGGGGAACTATAATATATGTACCTGTGTGGATATACTTTAGAGCACGAAGAAGCTGATACAGGAAAAATTGATAGTGTTCTCGTGTCAAGTCATCATTAGCTTTTATGACTTGATGTAGATCTGACTCCATTAACTCAAAAACAACATAAATATCTTTGAACTCCCTTCTTGATGGAGGAAGCATAATATGTTTAATTTCCACAATATCAGGGTGTCTTAGTAATCTAAGAAGCTTTATCTCACGAAGAATACGAGCAGCATCTGAAATGTGTTCAAAAATATCATGTATTTTCTTTATTGCCACTTTTTCACCAATGTGGGTGTCAATAGCTGAACAAACAATGCCATAACTGCCCTTGCCAATTACTTCTTGAATTTTGTATCTATTGGCGTCACCATACTCAGAGAAAAAGTCCATCTCTGTTGAATTCTGAAGCATAGGGTTCCATGTCAGATAAGACTACAAATTAATAGACATGAAATACACTGCAAAAGTGTCACATTAAACCCTATGTATACATGAATATAAAACTACATGCATATACATTCCTCTGTATGTATGTCTGTCCAGTTATATGGTATGAATGCTGTAATAACAATTTACTAAACTAAAAATAGAGGAATGGAATGTTAAACTTTTAATAAGATCCCTATTGCATTCTTTGTCATTGTATTCTTTTATCATTTTCAATGAAATGACATTTGTGTTACTAATGAATTCAAATCACAAGGATAAAAAAAAAATCAAATCACAAGTAACTTGATTCATGACAAAAAACTTGTCCAACTGCATTTTAGCACATAACAGCTAAATGGAACCACATCTACCAAAGAATGGCAAAGCTATAGTAGTATCCCCTTAAAGTTTACCCAGTGTTGTCCATATTGAAAGGCCTGCTAACAGAAATTCATTAAATTTGGTTCAAGCACATAATTTATGAATTCATGAAAAAGGAAGAATTATTGGAACTCTGTTTTTCTCACAAGGATAAACTTCAATTAGTTTTCCAAATAGCTCCACTATGCAAGATGCAAAACTAATCTTACTTTTTCCTTGTTGACAATGGCATTAGTGATAAATAACAGTAGAAATTTACCGAAGCACCTAAAGTGAATCACAAAAGCGAAATAAAGAAATACTTAAGCACACACATAAAGATTTTATATCTATGATACGAAAAAAAAAATGATGAATTCAACTATATAAACTGAAGTAATGCAAGCTTAATCATCATAAACTAAGAATCTTAAATACCATTTTGGCCCACCAATTATGGAAAACAATGAAGTCTAAAGTTCACAGTAAAGATCCAGTTGGAAATGTTGACAAGGAAAACTAAAATCCAAAAGAAGTGGTAGGTACCTTAGACCAGAATGCAATCAAATCTGTAGCCATAAAAAAAAAAAAACGAATCTATGCATACACCAGAAAAATCGATAACTACTTACCTCATAGCAAAAAAATCAAAATGGAGCAAGCAAAAACATTAGAATGAGGTTTAAAAGAAAAGGTTAAGAATAAAGATGAACTGATACATGAAATCCTTAATAGGGAAAGAAAATATCAAAATTAATAAGATATCCAAACTGGTGGACAGAATCTAAACCGCTTGGAGAAAAAGGAAGGGAATATATATAAAAATGGCATCTAAACATTGATAGAAAGGCGGTAGCAATTAATTCAATGGATTGCAGTCCAGAAACCAAAATGAAGCCCAATCCCACTGCACAGGACATAAACTGTGGGCAAAACCAGCTCACAAATAACAAATTTTCCTGACATATCCATACGTATGCTTATATGACAACTTTCAAAACAGAAGCTACGCAAAAGAAAAAGAAAATAAAATCTCAGCTACCAACCAACTGAGGTACCAAATTTTCTGTATTATAGAAATATGATTAACTAAAGAGTTGAATTGCATAACTATCATATCATGGGCAATGTGAAATGTTCCCAACAAACAAAATTTAAGACTCGAAAAAAATTGTTGAGAACAATGATCAAAACTACTACAGCAGAAAATGATTAGTTGTAATAAAATCTTAATTAGATAAGATAAAAATTAATCATAATTCTAAATTTTAAGTAAGAATAATAACACAACAGAATTATAACAAATAATAATAATGATAAACCAATCCATCACCTTCTTCCGGTGATCCTGCTGTTGCATTTTGTCAAAAGGAACAAGACTTTCAGATCAAACAAAGCACAAAAAAAAAAAGAACAAAGAACAAAGAATCTTGCTCAAGAACAAAAGCGGCATCAATGTCGACGATGAGTAGAAGAAGAAAGAGTCGTCAACCGCATTTTCCCCATCTACCCCTGCTCCTTATCACCAGACCAAAATCCCACCTTAAATCCTTCACCACATAACAAAAGCAACAGCAACGACATACAATCAACACCAATTCCCTCATACACTTCTCCTCCTCCGCCTTCTCTTTGTTCAATAAACCAGGCTCAAAATCTATCATAAAGCACAAACGACGGCGTTTTGCTAGTAGAAGAAGAAGAGGAGTAACTGTTGCGTTTCCTTTTCTTCTCTTCGTTTTTTGGCGTAGAGATCCAAATTGAATAAGAGAATGAATTGTTGCTGTTGCTGTTGTTAAAGCTTCGTTTTCTTGGGTATGGTTATTGTAATGTTGAAGGAAGGTGCAGTGTGTGGCTTAGAGTGCAGAAGCTGCAAGATCTCAACACCGACAAGAAAAAGAGAGAGAGAGAGAACGAGAGGCGTATCGCGTGAATCTAGAGCGACATTAAACGCATTGGTGTATTCAGCTGCTGATGTAGAATTATACGGATACGGATAAAGTAATTCATTACGCAAGTGCCAAGTGCAAGTATGCTGTAATTTTCTCCTAACTTCAGGGGTCTTTGTCACTCACACTATCCAAACCTGTTTATGCTCGGTTTAATTAGTGTTTGGTGGTGTTAACCCGACCTGACACAGCATAATCTATTAAAATTCATATAATTTATTATAATTTAAATAGTAAATTAGTTATTTATTTTAATTTTTTTGTAAATAATATTTTTATAAGGGATAATTACTATTTGCTTCCTAAAGTTTGTCGTATTGCATTAAGTGGTCTCTCACTTTAAAAAAATATATTTATTCGTCCCTCATTTTAAAAGAAATAAATTAAATAGTCATTATGTTAAGTTTGTTGTCAAATAGCCATTAAATAGATATGAAATGACCAAAAAACCATATGTTTGCTTTTTGATGGCCTAAGTAGTCCTATAGAGCTTGTCTCTTGTTGAAGTTGTGCTCCTCCGCCTTCATCGTTGCCCGGTTCTTTTCTCCTCTTAAACTTTCACTATCGCTTCCTCCATCTCATCTTTCACCTTTGATCTTTCTGGGCTCGTTATTTCAAAAATGACATTCAATACCACTTGTCCTCCACCGACCACCACTAACAGCGATTGTCTCAAACTACCCACCGCCCAGTAACGCCAAGCTCAGGCACATATTACTACTCCCCGCCATTAGAGTCTACGTACATTTACCCATCCCCACCTCTGCTTGGTGAATTTTATCCTCCACCGAACTACAACAATTATCAAGCATTGCCGCCACCAAACCCATATTACCTTACTTTCCTTTTTTATTTCTCTTTCTTGTCTCCTATTATGCCAAAAGCAAAGAGAACCCACTACGCGTGCTCACAAAAACAATACAAAAGTCGCTATTAAGGCCCCATATTATATATGTCTCTTATCTTCTATTTACTTTGGCCTTTGAGTCATTAACTTATTTTCTTCTTTCTTTCTGGTTTGTGGGGTTAGTGTCATTATTTTTCTCTAAAGTTTTTGTTGTGCTTAACAAAAGGCTTTAAAAGTTTGGTTCTTCAGCTAGCATAGCTGAGATCTTTAAGGTTCTCTTGCAATTTCCTTTCTAGGTTTTTGGTTTTCAGAAGTTGGAATATATAGTTGTTTTTAATCATTTGAGGATGTGGGTGTTCAAGTTCTTGAGTGCTGGTTAACAATTGTTAAAAAAAGGTATATTTATTAATATTTTTATATCATTGGTTTTGTTTGATCATGTATATGGTTTTCAACTTTTGTTTTGTTGATATTTGATGTGAAACGCTTCTAACATTTGGTTTCTTTTCAAAGTGCAATTAGATTTTCTTGTGTTCTTGCTTCTTTCTAGTGTTAAAAGGTTAAGAAGAAAGAAAATAATATCAATCTGTTGATTCGTGGAGGGTTGTTCAAAGAATAGTGAGGCATGTCCTTAGTTACTAGATTTAATTCCAAGAGGAAAAGAACGGCTTGTCAAAAGAGCTAATGATAAATCTTCTTCAGAGGAGATCAAAAAGCTTGAACCAGGGCTTGCTCCACCTGATCAAGAATGGTCTCTTAATGATAATGCTAAAATACATATTTCAGTAGAGAAAGAGATGAGTCTCTTCTGTCTCTTGAATAATTCTCTAATGGAAATCAACAATAGCCACAAGCTAGTTCTTCTGTATGGTTCAATCAACAATTATCACAACAACCAAAGGCTAGCATGTTGTTGATGTATGGGAATAAGAATTGGATGTGTTGGTGTGTAATGAATCACGCTGCTGAAGATGGTGCTAATGGAGGCTGAATGGGCAAGAAAAGAGGGGATGATGTAGTATAGAATTATGAGTGTTAGTTTGGATGGGTATATGAAGGTGTTTGATTAATCTAAAATGAAGATCACTTACTCAATAAGGTTTTCTGCTCCACTTATGTCAATTGGGGTTTCGCCTAATTGCATGGCTAAGGCTATTAGAACTTCAAATGGGATTATATTTAGTGGGCGAAGGAAGGTGAAGCAAAATGAGGAACAGGATGGAAAAGAATATGAGAGTTTTATGGGTTCAGCGAGTATCAAAAAGCTACAAAGATTGTGTTACTACTTTTGTTGTTGTTGTTGATGATGGTGGTGGAGATGATGAGAAGTATGAGATAAGCCAGGTTGGATAGATATAGAGCCCATAACGGGATCAACTTGGGAAGGTGGTTCTCCTCTAGCATGAAAAGAAGTGTGGTGGTGGTGGAAGCGATAGTGGTGTTGCTGATGGAGGTGGGGTTCTTGATGGGGTCACGTAAAAATGGAATGTTAAAAATATGGGCAATGATACATATAGTATTAAAGGGTATTTATGACTTTTCCATTTTTCCTTTTCTATTTTACATTTATTTTCCTCATTTACTACTAAGAAAATAGTGAAAATATTGATAGAAGGATTATTTAGTATAACGGAATCAAAATTGAGGGATGAATAAGTATATTTTTTAAAAGTGAGGGACCACTTAATACAATATAGCAAACCTCAGGGGGCAAATAGTAATTATCCCTTTTTATAATTGTGTTATGCAAATTGCTAAATTATAGACATTATTTTGAATTTTTTTGTAAGAAATAGTATTTTTATATATTATAAATGTTATATAGGTGTAAGCACCCAATTTCGGGATGACTAGAGTATGGATGCGAAAAAAGACTCCAATGATGAAAATTTGTTGCAAATAGGTCTCTAGTATTTGAATTTCATATTCCAAGGCTTGATTGCATTTTTTACAGACTAAATTGAAAAGTCTCTTTTTCTTTGGGGGTCTTTTTGTAATTAAATGTTAAAAAATCGAAAGAGTGGATTTCTGATCGGAAATTCAGAATTTCGGTCGGAATTCCAGATTTTCGATTAGAAATCTCAAATTCCGGTCCGAAATCTCAAATTCTGGTCAAAAATCCAAAATTTCAGTCGGAATTCCAGAATTTCGGTTGGAATTGCACTATTCTGAGCGTGAATATTTGATTTTTCTTGTAATTTTTATTTATTTTTCTTAAATTTGATTGGTTGAAAATTTAAATTAAAGTGAGATAATGAGATAATGATTTAAATTATCTTGTTTTTTTAGATAAATTTATTTATTTATTTATTATCCCGTGATTATCAATCACAGAGGGAGTTTTGTTATTTAGTTTTACTAAATCACGTTGTTAGGAGGGTAATCTGATAAAAACCTAAAGACGCAGAAGAAAAAGGAAAAAAAAAGGAGGAACGAGAAAAAAAAAGAAAAAAAAAAGGAAGGAACAAAAAAAAAAAAAAAAAGGGAGTGACAGAAAAAGAGTGAAGGTTCTCTTTTCTGAAAGAATTTTTCCGTAAAGGTTTTTTCTGAAAAAACAAAAAGAAATAAAAACTCTTTCTTTTCTCGATGAGATTTAAGATTTTTCTTTTTGGGAAAAGCAATCAAAGCCTAGAACTGAGAAGATCAATACTGCAGATCTATTCAAACGATGAATCAAATAAAGCCTCTAAGGAACTAATCAATATTGCATCTTTGCGTTTGATCCTTTCCTTTTACTTTATTTATTTTTATTTTTTTATTATTTATTTATTTTTTGTTTATTCTACTTAGCTTTTGATTTTT
>CATIWM010117542.1:0-29555 GCA_949671775.1 Mallotus repandus | reverse complement strand
AGGTTGAAGAACTGGTAGTACGTTTTTTTTAATTAATTAAAATATATTCTCTCACCTTATTTTATCCATATAATATAATACAATATAATCTATTAATTATTAAATATATGAAAGTATTCCAAATACACTAAATCAATAATTAATATAAATAATAATATTAAAATAATATTCAACACCAAAATTTCAAATTTAAATTTCACAAATTATCAAATATTTTAGTTTAATAAAATAATTATTAACACTGCAAATCTCAGAAATTTAATTTTTATAATTTATAAAAATTCGGGTTATAACAAATAAAAGTTATATTTTCTTTATATAACAATTTAAATATTACAACCTAGTTGAACTTATAATTTATTACAATTTTAGTAAATTTTTTATTTGAGTTATGACACTCTATTTCTTCAATATTTTTTATATTAATACTTTTATTTACACAAAAAATTAATTTGATGCCAATTTTTAAGTTCAACTAATAATTAAACTATAGATATTAATTAATTTAATTTTAACTCTTTTTTGTTAAATTTTATAAAAATATCTAAAAATGATAATTATACTACTTTTCTTATAGAAAATATACTTTCAAACAAATTAATTATATGCTCTATTTTTTATTTATTATTTTTTAATTTAAAAAAATATCTACTTTTAAAATAAATTATATAATTGTCCTATTTTCATCAAATTTATTAATTTTGATTTTAATTATTTTTTAATATAATAAGACTTATAAAATTATGTTATCTAATTTGATTTATATTAGATATATACTCTATTTTTATTCATTAGTTTTTAATTTATAAAAATATCTACATTTAAAAAAAATAATATACTTTTCTTTTTTTCATAAAATTTATTAATTTATTAATTATTTACTTATTAAATTTAATATAATAAAACTTATAAAATTATGTTATCTAATTTAATTTATATTCGATAAATATAAGTAGACCTAATTATCACTCAATTTTAATTAATTTAATTTTGTAACATAATTAAAAAATGAAACATACTTTCAATTAAATTAGACCTAATTAAGTAGACCTTATTAAAATAGAAATATATATATTTTTAACAAAATTATCACTACAATTTTAATTAATTTAATTTTGTAACATAATTAAAAAATGAAACATACTTTCAATTAAATTAGAATTATATGCTAATTAATTTTATTTTTATTAGAGATAAAATAGAAGTTAACCTAATTAGAAAAGGAAATATACTTTCAATTAAATTAGAATTACATTTTTATTTAATTTAATTTTGTTCAATACAAAATAGAAGTTAACCTAATTAAAATAGAAAACTTACTTTCACTTATATTAGATAAAATAGAATTTAACCTAATTATAACAGAATATGTACTTTCAATTAAATTAGAATTTTTGTTAGAGATAAGATAGAAGTTAACTTAAATAAAATACGAAACATACTTTCAAATAAATTAGAATTATATTTTAGTTAATTTAATTTTTATTAGAGATAAAATATAAGTTGACCTAATTAAATTAGGAAATAGACTTTCTATCAAATTAAAATTATATTTTAATTAATTTAATTTTACTTTTATCAGTAAATGACTAAATTACCTATTTTTTATATAATATTGAATGCAGACTTTTTCATAATTTTGCCTGTGCTCCCCGTTGTATATATATATATATCAGAGCCTGGGGGGGATTGAGTGATTTCTATAGTTATTGTTTACCTGTTACTGTTAATGTTTATAGTGTGATTTTATACTGAGTCCTTTGGTCCTAGGTGGTCCCGACCGTAAGTCTTGGAGAGGCAGTGAGTCCGTTGGTTTAGCCCATGTGTTGTAGGTGTACCATCACCCTTTAGCCATTACCCTTACCATGTATCCAATCTTTGGTAGAGTCACTTCTTCTTCTTCTTCCTTTGCTTCCTCTTCTGCTAAAGTTCAAAGGAATATAGTCAGTAGTGATGAATCACTATTGAAGACTTTGATAAGTGCATTGATGATTTTAAGCTCACAGATCACCATAAAAGACCATGTCTATAAAACTCCAAGATTAAATCTCTTTAAGTCTGATTATGTAATCAGGGCTGAAGAAAGAGATGTCTAATTATCTAAAGCTAAAGATGAGATAAAGCTTCTTTCCTCAACCTCTATTGAAAAATATAAAGCTAAAGGATTTTGTTATATCCACATAGGACTTGTTTAAGTGGGGATAAAGCCTTTAAATAGAGAAGGTCTTAATACTTATATCCTTGCTACTCTTAGAGATAAGAGGTTTAGAAACGTTGAAGATTCTCTGTTAGGAACCATAGAGTCCAGTCTCTGTAAAGGTCCAATATCATTTGACTGTTATCCAAACTTTACTGTTTCTTTAAATGATATAAATTTGTTAAAGTCTTTGGTTTTATAGATCCAAACCTATAATTATATTATGGAAGATGGATCAATTCCAATTGCAATAATTTTTAAAGTTCATTATAAAGCTGTGATGTATGCTTTTAACACTAAGAGTCAATTTCATAGTAAAAAAGGAGAAACTTTGCTTCTCCAAACAGATTTGACTAAAGAAAATGTGGTTATTCCCAAACCTATTCAATGGAATCTGATAATATTTCCCCAAGACTAGATCTTGGAAAGTGCTACTAAACCAGTACCTGAAAACCCTTAAAAAATAGCTCCAAATACCCAGATAAAGCATATAACCCAATTCCAAGATGGAAGAGTAAAGATCATCTTTGACAGAACTTCTTCTTGCTCTAGATTTTTTGATGCTTCATCATCAAAATCTTTAGATCTAAGAAGGTTATCTCAGATACCCTCTGTCATAAATCTCCTATATAAACTAGAATAACACCCAGATCTACCAATAGTTATCAGTCTACCCCAAACAGAACAAGTAAATCTTTATCCAAACCTTCCACCTATTATAAATCTACCATACACTTCCTCAGCCAGATATTCAACCTTTTACTTACCTCCTACCTCTCTCAGAAATGTAGACTACAGTACCAATATAGCCAAACCCATCTATACAGAACCTCAAATAGAAATAAAGTTTCCTTCACCTTCAGCTTCTCCAGCTATAAAAGAAATCATAGCCTATGAGCTAAATGTCATAGAGAAAATTTTTGCTCCTGATAAAGCTTTCTTGCATCAAGATTTTATGCTTCTCATAATTCAGAAAAAAGAAACTGGTTCTTCACACATTTTTTGGAAAAGAGAAAAGAAATTCAAAATCAATTTTATGATTTTGTGCAAGATAAATCTATGCATCAGAAAATAATATTTCATATCCTTTTAAAGTTTTAAATCCTTTTACTGTCAGAAAGAAAGTAGCAGTTTGGGAAAAAATAAATGTTCAAAGCATAGAGTCTGAAAATCCTCCTCTTAGATTGATCAAAATCCCTGTAGGAGATGAAACCATAGATGCTTGTCCTTACAAAAAGCCTTAGGATAGTGATTCCCAAAACCTAAAGAATATAGTGGTCCAGAAAAACTTCACCAATGCTCATCTCAATAGCATAGGTAAACAACTATCTCGGATAGAAGGTCAACCCCAAAAACCTGTAGAACCCTTAGGAATAGCTGGCAAAAAATTAAAGAACCCCATGTTCAAACCTTACTAGATGATCTCTAGCAATGCTCAACAAGAAATCAAAAGTAATAGATCTAATTTCTTGGACACTGTAAGAGAACCACTTAGTAGATTAGGTCCATCCTCATCTACTAATCCTATAGCACCTAACACACCGCAATCTGTTAACCAGAATGTTAGTGTCTTTGATAAAGTTTTTGAATATGAAGATAGTACGTTCCAGGAATAGTCTCCTAGAATTGCTAAACTTCATTGGCTAAATGTCCAACCCTATCGCTCAGGTTATATCCAGAGTAGGGCACCAGAACTAGAAAAAGGAGATCAACCCAGTATTCTTGTCCAACCTAAGTTCAGTGCCAGTTATGTTTATGAATGGAACATTGACGGGATGATAGAATTATCAAATTTTGAAGTCCCTATAACAAATGACAATGGCCTCCAATGATTATAAGACTTAAACAGGAACCTCTGATAGGTCTGTAACTGAACTAATCATAGAAAAATTCTCTGAACAGTTGAAAGGATGGTGGGATTATTATCTCACAACCCAACAACAAGCAGATATCTTGTATGCTATTCAGACTGATGATGAAGGTCTACCCATTCTTGACTCTCTAGGAAATTCTATTTAAGATGTAGTGTCTATCCTGATATTGACCATAGCATTGCATTTTATAGGAGATTCTTCTCATCTGAAAGATAAACATGATGATATGCTATCAAACCTCAGGTGTAAAAAACTTAGTGACTTCTAGTGGTATAGATCGACTTTCCTCACCAGGCTTATGCTCAGGGAAGACTCTAACCAACCTTTCTGGAAAGAAAAATTCCTTACATGACTTCCAACCCTTATAGGAGAAAGAGTTAGAAATACCATTAGACAGTCTTTTGGCACCCACATCATCCCTTATGACCACCTTACTTATGATGAGTTAATCAGCACTACATAGAAAGAAGGTCTTAAAATCTGTCAGGATTTGAAACTCCAAAAGCATTTAAAGTGGGAGTTAAAGAAATCTAGACAGGAACCAAGATCTTTCTGTAAGGAATTTGATTATAGTTACACCTAAAAGTAATCCTGTAAAGGAGATTGTAGTAAGAAATCTTCATCCAAGAAATTTTTTAAAACTAGAAAATTTCATAAGAAAAAGAAATCTATAGAATCTTACTATTAGAAACCTTATAGGAAATCTTCCAAAATTGATAAAGCCTCCAGCTCTAAGAAAAGCAATATGAAAGATGTCACCTGCTACAAATGTGGCAAGAAAGGGCACATCTCTAAATACTGTAAAGTCTCCAGAAAACTTTAGGAACTTAGCTTAGAAGATGAGACCCTAGAAAAAATTTCAACTATATTAGTAGAAACTTCTGAGTCTAAAACTAACTATAGAGACTTCTTTGATAAAAGTTATCCTCAAATTAATGAAATAGGAACTACCTCCTCTTCAAAATTTAAGTCTGATTCAAGTTTTAAAGAAAAATAGCTGAACATGCTTACTAAAGAACATACATTGATTCTAGATGTCATCCAATATATCAATGATCCTGATGTTCAGAAAAATATCTAGAACAACTTAGGCTATCTCTAGAAAAGGAACTTGACTCTAAAACCACTGAGTTGCCTTCCACCAAAACTATCATGTATGACCTCACTGCCATTTTGAATAGGAAGAAACTTGGTAAGAAACCCTTAGGAGATATCTAGGTACTCCAATTTGAGATCAAGGCCATAAAGTCTGAGTTAAAGCAGTTAAAGGAGAAACAACAAAAGGATTCTGATTTGATTAAGTTTCTTGTCAATAAACTAGCTGAAGAATCTAGTGATAGTGATAAAACAAAAAGTTTAGAGCCCAAACCTTAGAATATATAGATAAAGTCCCTGATGATTTTCTTTGTGCTTTGACATAAATCACCTCTAGAAAATATGTTGTTAAAATTACTCTTGTTTTGATAAAGATTTTCAACTTGATACCATTACCCTGTTTGACACAGGAGGTAATTTAAGTTGCATAAAACCCAATATTGCATCGAAACATTTTCAAGAATGATCCCGTGAAAAGCTTTCCTCTGCAAACGGTTCAAAAATGCATATTGAAGGAAAAACAGAGGCTAGTATTTTAAATAATGGATTTCTTTTGAAAACCTCTTTTCTTCTAGTTTCTGATATCAGTTATATAGTGATTATAGGGACACCATCCATTAATTTGATAACTCCCTATTTGGTCACTCATAACTCGATTGATTTTAAAGATGATAAAGTTCATATCTCTTTTTCTTTTTTAGAAAAACCAAAAATCTCAATTTTATTAAAGCTCATTCCATTTAAAAAAATGAGATAAATGCTTTGATAAAAGGTAGAGAAACTGATCTGTATGATTTAAAGCAAAATGTTCATTTTTAAAAGACTGAATAACAATTAAAGACAGATTTGGTAAAAAAGAGAATTTCTGAATTTTAAGAAATTGTTATTAAAGAAGTCTGCTATGATTTACCAAATGCTTTCTGAAAAAGGAAACAACATATCATTGATTTACCTTATGAGACTGGATTTGATGAGAAAAATATTCCTACCAAAGCTAGACCAATTCAGATGAATGCTGAATTAGAACAACATTGTAGGAAAGAAATCCAGGATCCATAATCTAAAGGATTAATCTCTAAATCTAGATCTCCTTGGAGTTGTACAACTTTCTATGTCAATAAAACTTCTAAAATAGAAAGAGGTACTCCTAGGCTTGTAATTAATTACAAACCTTTGAATAAAGCTCTAAAGTGGATAAGGTATCCAATTCCTAATAAAAAAGATCTTTTGCAAAAGATTCATTCTGCATTTGTACTTTTAAAATTTGATAAGAAGTCAGGATTTTGGCAAATACAAATTGATAAAAGACATTGTTACAAAATCGCTTTTGCAGCCCCTTTTGGACAATACGAATGGAATGTTATGCCTTCTGGTTTGAAAAATGCACCATCAGAATTCCAAAGAATAATGAATGATATTTTTAATCCTTCATCTAAATTTTGCATTGTTTATATTGATGATGTGCTCATTTTTTTCAAATTCAATTGAATAGCATTTCAAGCATTTAAAGACTTTTTTTAAATTGTTAAAGCTAGTGGTCTTGTTGTCTTTGCTAAGAAAATATCTCTTTTCCAAACTAGAGTCATATTCTTAGGACATTATATATGTTGTGGTAATATTATCCCCATAGAGAGATCCTTAGAATTTGCCAACAAGTTCCTTAATAAAATCCTAGACAAAACCCAGTTACAGCAGTTCTTAGGAAGTTTGAATTATATTTTGGATTTCTGCCTAAATATCAATAGGATTACTAAACCCCTTCATAATAGGTTAAAGAAAAACCCTGTTTGCTGGATTGAACAACATACAAAGATTGTCCAACAGATAAAGAAACATGTAGTTGAAATCCCATATCTACATCTAGCTGATCCCAGTCTCCCTAAAATAGTAGAGACATATGTTAGTGATTTAGGATATGGTGGTATTTTAAAGCAAGTTCAAAATGGGCAGGAAGTAGTTGTACAGTACACTTCAGGACACTAGAATGAGACACAGAGAAACCATTCCACCATCAAAAAAGAAATTCTTTCCATTATTTTATGCATTACAAAATTTCAATCTGATTTGCTAAATCAAAAGTTTCTACTTCGCATTGATTGCAAATCTGCAAAAGAAATTTTACAAAAAAATGTTCAAAATATTGCATCAAAACAAATTTTTTCTTGATGGCAAGCTATTTTAAGTATCTTTGATTTTGATATAGAATTTATTAAAGGAAATGAAAATTCTTTGCCAGATTTTCTGACCAGAGAATTTTTACAAAACAGATAAAGATGGTTTGTAAAAAGAAAGATAAAGAAAAAATTGATTCTAATAAAGCTGACCCTGCTAAAGTTTCCCAACCTCTTTCTGCTAAAAAACTGATAAAGTCTTGGTATGATATAGCTACTTCTGAAGATGTTGAAACAACTAAAGCAAATCAAATCTAGCAATGGATTGATTCTATCTCAAAACCCCTAGAACTTCTTAAAGCAATCCAAAACACTTTAAAGCCTCAAGAACACAATTTTAAATATAGCTTATAGTAAAAAGCAAAGAACTTGTTCTTTCTTTCCTCTCCAGGTTAAAGTTTAAAATTATTCTCAGTTATAAAGTTTAGAATAACTATTTGTATCCCTTTGCTATCTTGGATAAAGAACTTATTGTAACTTCCTTTTGCTTAGATAACTAAAGATACAATTTCAGTAAGTTATCTTCTCTTTTTTAAATTTTATTTTAAAGATTTATTTATTTCAAAAGCTGCATTCTAAGTAGCAGAACGTATGCTCTGTGATTGCCTAAGAAACTAGGATAAAGTTTTAGTAAGTTATCTTCTTTGTTTTAAATTTTATTTTAAAGATTTATTTATTTCCAAAGCTGCATTCTAAGTAGCAGAACGTATGCTTTGTGCTTGCCTAAGAAATTAGGATCCTGATAAAAATGGGATAAATGCTTTGATAAAAGGTAGAGAAACTGATCTATATGATTTAAAGCAAAATGTTCATTTCAAAAGATTGAACAACAGTTAAAGACAGATTTGGTAAAAAAGAGAATTTCTGAATTTCAAAAAATTGTTATTAAAGAAGTCTACTTTGATTTACCAAATGCTTTATGGAAAAGGAAATAATATATCATTGATTTACCTTATGAGACTGGATTTGATGAGAAAAATATTCTTACCAAAGCTAGACCAATTCAGATGAACGCTGAATTAGAATAGCATTGTAGGAAAGAAAACCAGAATCTAGAATTCAAAGGATTAATCTCTAAATCTAGATTTCCTTGGAGTTGATATATATATGTATATATGTATATATTTGTTATCAAGGAAAATGAGAAGGAGGAGAAGGGCACACAAGGCCGGCCAGCTTCTAGTCCTAGTTAATCCTTGATAAACACAGCTTATAGATGAGCGCACATCATCAATATCCCAATCCCAACCCAAACTATTTGTCTCTTATTAATTTATACGCCCTCTGCTATAACTGTTATTATAATTTTTTATTCTTCATTTCTTAGTGTTATTAGTAACAAACAATGCTCTTCCATTCCATGTCTTCCTTAACTAATCCTAATTAATATATTTGTATTTCAAACTATATAGCTACTCCTTCAATTCAACAAGTCCAAAATGTGTAGTGTTACCATTTGATCTTTTCTTCACTTCATATTTATGTGTTGGCTAGTTGCTACCTAAAGCTTAATTTACGTTACCTTAGCCTGCCTTCATATGTGCACGTCGACGTCATCATCTATTACCATTTAAACTAGCAAGAACCATCCTTAAAAGAACCACAAAACAAAATCTAGATTTAAACCAGGAACCAAAAAACCAAGCAAAAATAATGAAACTCAATTCATCTAACTGCAACAACAAACAGGAAATACTAAAAACATAATCTAAAAAAAATCAACATCACAACATCATAATAAGAAATACTTTTCATTAGGCCTATGACCTTCCCATGTAAGCAACATTGTGCATATTTATGCAAGAGCAATGTTGATTTTTTTGTTTAACAGTATTTGCTTTATATGGCCCATGGGATTTAACTAGCAAAGTAAATTATATATAGATGTGGGACACTATAGTCATGGGCTCCACTTACTGTAAACCCAATAATTTATCCTTAGGAGTGCTGTGGTTTGACCTAGAGACCTTGAGCTCCAGGGCATCTATGTCTACAACTGCCAAATTATCACTGGCTATCAATTTGAGAATGTTGTGCTCATGGATAAGCATACTCTTTAATTTTAGATAATGACTGCACATGGGAAAAGGGAAGTCTAAAGAGGAGAAAGCACAAACAACCAAGATTTGTTGTTCAGTGTCAAGAAGTCATCTATAATGCAATTCAAGACTGAATATTTTTTTGGATTAGGATCTTCTCATGTTCCTTTAAACATGATGGGTCATGTTAACTTAATATGCACCATTCATTATTAATTGATGGTCAAGATTAGATTCATTAAATATTAACTTAAATAAATTAGTAACTTTTACTAAAACCTAAATATATTAACCCAACTTCTCAGATGTCCCTAACATTAGTATTAACTCAAGTCTTTGTTTAACCTAAATTATTGTCGTTCTTCCTTTTTTTAATTATCTTCAATAGTAGCAAATTCCATGCCAGAATCCAATCATCTTTTATATGAGTAAAGTCCTGAATCAATATAAAATCAATTAATCATTCTCAACTTAAGTGACAATTCAATTAAAAAACCAAGCAAATCAAATAAGAAAAAAAACTTGCATTTCATAAATAATTGATGTTATTTAATATTCGCACATCCATGGACAATTTGTTGTAAGTTTGGCCATGTCTGATAGTAGAAGATTTCCAAAGAAACAAAAGAATGGCAAAGATCATATGGTCAATTATCATATTTGCAAAGTTTTGTTGGAAAAATTTGTACAGCATGAGATTTTTTTTTAATGGCACCATCAGAGAGTAAAAAAAAAGGACGACAATAATTTAAGTTAAAAAAAAGGGACATATGAGAAGTTGGGTTAATATATTTAGGTTTTGGTAAAAGTTACTCATATATTTAAGTTAATATTTAATGAATCTAATCTTGACCGTCCATTCATAATGAATGGTGTAGATTAAATTAACATGACCCATCACGTTTAAAGCAATATGAGAGGATCCTAATCCATTTTTCTTAGCCACTAATACAACAGAAGTCATCCCTGATTTCAAGGTCAAAAGAAGTTATTGCAGGGATCAAGTACCATATATCGTGGCCAATCCAATACCATTATTGCACAACTAATTTCTAATCTCTTGGCCCATTTTTGTTGGCATACTGCATATTACAAGGATAATTTACAAGTCATGCTAATGGATATGTCTAATGGTAATGCAAGTGCACAGGAAATTAACACACTCTTTCAATTAGTACGGAGAAAACTTGAATGATATAATAAAAATAAGAAAACTTGAATGATATAATAAAAGTGTGCTCAAGTATAAAGCATGGAAGAAAAGAAAAGAAAACATATTTTTATTTCTAGATGCTGTAATACAACCAGTAGAGTCTCATTTATATAATACAAGTATAATAAAGCTTTTATTTGCTGTAACTAAGTTACACTAACTAACAATAGTAAAACTATAAAAGTAATATCTATATTTACACATTCCCCCCTTAAGTTGGAGGCTGATGAGAAAAATCTATCAGACCCAACTTGGAAGTAAGAAAAAAATGTTGATGAAGACTAAGAGCCTTTGTAAAAATGTCGGCAAGCTACTGAGAAGAAGAAACATATTGAGGTTGTATAAAGTTAGCTTTAAGCTGATTGTGAACAATATGACAGTCAATATCCAAGTGTTTCGTTTGTTCGTGGAACACAAGATTTGAAGCAATGTGAAAAGCAACTTTATTATCACAAAATAAAGAAATAGGCAAAGAAAGAGGAACCTAAAAGTCCTGTAAAAGATAAGAGAGCCACTATAACTCACAAACTGTGGAAGCCATACTACGGTACTCAGCCTCAGCAGAAGAACGAGAGACTGTAAATTGCTTTTTAGTTTTCCAAGAAATCAAAGAAACACTAAGAAAAATACCGTAAACTGTCAAAGACTTTCTAGTATCCAAACAAGAGGCCCAATCTGCATCACAATATGCTTTAAGCTAAAAAGTAGAAGTAGCTGAATAAAAAAGATCTTTATTAGGAAAATGTTTTAACTATTTGAGAACATGAATAGTAGCCTCCCAATATTGTTGAGAAGGAGAACTGATGAACTGACTAAGTTATTGGACGATATAATTAATATATGGTCTAGTAAGATTAATATAAAGCAAGCGGCCAATCAATCTACGATACCTATCAAGTTATGAAAAAGCAGGGCCAGAAGCTTACAATTTGAAATTTTTAGGCAAAAGACTAAAGACAGGCTTAGAACTAGATAAACCAACATCAGAAATGACAGTAAGAATATAGTTGCGCTGAGTAATATAAGTACCATATGAAGAGCGAGCAATTTCCAAACCCAAAAAATACTTCGCATGCCCTAAATCATAAATGGTAAATTTCTAATGAAGATAATATTTGATCTCCAACAAAACAGATTCAGCATCACCAGTTAATAAAATATCATCAATTAGACCAAGAGGGCAAAAAAATTACCAGAAGTAAATCTAGTAAACAAACAGTGATCATGAGAAGATTAACAAAAACTAATGTGCAATAAAGCAGTAGTAAACTCTATATTCCATTGACGAGAAGCCTGTTTAAGACCATAAAGGGATCTCTTGAGTTTACATACATTGTAAGGTTGAGCTTTATCATATCCCAAAGGAGGAAGCATATAAACCTCATCATCTAAATGGCCATGGAGAAAAGCATTATTGATATTTAATTGATGAATAGACCAAGATTTAATTCTAGTAATAATAAGAAAAATGCACATAGTGACTAGCTCTGCAACTGTTGAGAAACTATCATTATAGTCTAGCCCTTCAATTTGATTATACCCTTTAGCAACAAGACGAGCTTTAAATCTATCAAGAGTACCATCAGCATGATATTTAATTTTATATACCCATTTAGAACCATTGGCCTTTTTACCAGGTGGTAAAGAAGTAAGCTCCCAAGTGCCATTAGATTCTAAGGCAGCTAACTCTTCATGCATAGCCTTAACCCATCAAGGATCTTTGATGGCTTGAGCAAAACTATAGGGCTCAGATTCAGTTGACACATTTGCCATAACGAAAAGATAAGGAGAAGAAAAAATGGTAGGATTTAAATGAAAAGAGAAAGGATAAGATTGACTAGTAAGAACAAGGTGAAAAGAGGCATTATGAGCATAATGTTTAGGTTGAGGTTTAAAACCTGTGATAAAATCATTTAACCATGCAGGTTTAGAAGTGACACGTGTACTTTTACGAGGTGGAAGTAAGGGAGCAATATGAGAGGAAGTAGGAGGAGAAGATATAGAGGAGATGAATTATTTGAATGAGAGGTAAGAAAAGGAGAGGAAGAAGAAAGATTAGGAGAACAAGCTATAGAATCAAAAGTAGAAACCAAGGAAGAACATGAGAAGAAGAAAGAGAAGAAGATTGAAAAAGAAAACAGTGTTCATGAAATTAAACATCTCTACTAATAAGAATGGAATGAGAATCTAAATCATAAAGTTTGTAAGCCTTTTGACCTAGTGGATAACCAAGAAATATGCATTTTATAGCTTTGTTTTCAATTTTTTTATTGGGGAGAAGTATTTGTCGTATAACATAAGCAAGCAAAAACTTTCAGAGTATTATAAGATGAAGGAGTTTGAAAAAGAATTTCATGAGGAGATTTCCATTGAAGAACAACAGTAGGCAGCATATTAATAAGGTGAGTAGCAGTTAAAATTGATTCACCCCAAAACTTTAGAGGAAGAGAAGCATGGAGGAGTAAAGCTCTAGCAATGGCAAGAAGGTGTTTATGCTTCCTTTCAACCACCCCATTTTGTTGAGGGGTATAAGGATAAGTTTTTTGATGAATAATGCCTTTAGAAAGAAGAAAAGAAATAAAAGAACTGTTGAGAAATTCAGTACCATTATCTATCCTAATAGTCTTAATAGCAGTACTAAATTGATTTTCAACATAAGAACAAAAATATTGAAAAGTAGTAAGAACTTGAGATTTATATTGAAGTACAAATGTCCAAGTACTTCTAGAAAAATCATCTACTATGGTTAAGAAATTGTGAGCACCTGTCAAAGAAGGTTGAGACCTAAAGATCAAGATGAAGGAGTTGAAAAGAAGTATAAGTAGTGGAAGTAGGAAATGAAAGATAGTGTTGTTTAGCTGAAGGACAGATAGAACAAACATGGCTATGAGAAGAAGAGATAGAAAATGTAGGAATATGAGATAATTGGACATAAGACGCATATCCTAGTTGAGAATGCCATAAAAATGAATCAGATGCAGAAGTTTTAGGCTGAAAATCTTCTTTATTAACGGGCGTAAAATGCTTAGAAGATATGGTATTTACAAAGAAATTATTTGGATTACCAGATTCAATGATAGATGAAATTTGAGAAGAAGTGAAATGAAAACAAGAACTGTCAATGGTGTAGAGTCCATTATCCTCTTTTCCAATTACCAGAATCTTTTTATTTTGTAGGTCCTGGAAAAGACAACCAATGGGGTAAAAAATCACTTTGATTGTATTAAATTTGGTTAGCTTACTAACTAAAAGCAAATTATGCTTAAAGTCAGGAACGAATAATGCATAGTCAAGAATCATAGTGGAATGTAGAGAAATACTACCAGTATGAGTAATAGGAGTAACATGGCCTTTAGGTAAAAATATGGGTTTACAAGGTTCAAGTTTGATAGAGGTGGAAAAAAAGAAAATATAAGGGGGCATATAATTGGTAGCATCAATGTCAATAATCCGACGATTTATATTTTTACTCAAATTACAAAAAACATAGTAGGGTGTAGACATACCTGCAAAGTCAGGGAAACTTGCAAAGTTGGATTCCATGATGCCTTTACCTTTGAAGAATTTTTGAAATTCTTGTTGAACTGTTGATTAAATAATGTTGCTCAAATCGTCAGACTTTGAAGGAATAGGGGGATCTTCAAAATCAAAAGGAGTGATAGGAAATTCTGAAGCTTGGACTTGTTCTGCAAATATGTTTGAATGTGAATGCTTCGAAGAATTCATGGATCTATTCCAAGGATTTCCAACTCTAGAGCTTTTATGAATAGCAAAAGTGTCTTTAGAACCTTTATAACACTCTGGATACCCAACTAATTTGAAACAAGTATCCTTGGTATGACCTTCTTTTTTACAGTAATTGCAATACCTGTTGAGATATTTTTTAGCATGTCGACCATCACTAGAATCCTTGGTAAAACTCTATTTAGTTGAAGAAGCTGTGGCTAACATTGTTGCATTTTCTATGGTATCTAGAACTGAATTATAGACAAGCTTTTGCTTCTCATCTCTCAAGACTAAAGAATAAACTTTGTAGATACTGGGCAAGGGATCTTGTAAAAGCAAATGACTTCAAACACTATCAAAAGTATCATTAAGTCCCATTAAGAATTGTATAACTTTGTTCCTGCTGTAAAAGTTGATCAATTGCTTTTCTATGTCACATGTACATTTCTTGCACTCACAAGCAGGCATAGGCATCACACAATTAAGTTCATCCCATAATTTCTTCAGGTCAGTGTAATATAGGGTAATGGACAAATTGTTTTGCTTAGTAGCACTAATTTCTCGTTGAATCTCGTATTCAAGTAGTCCATTACTTTCCCCAGATCGTTCACAGATTTCATCCCAAAGCTCTTTAGCACTTCTAGCATACATGAATGCAGCAGATAATTCTTTTGAAATTGAATTCAAAATCCATGAAATCACTATGTAATCATACTTTTTCCATAATTTATAGTCTGGCAAATTCAGTCTAGGCATTGGAATTTCTCCCGTTATGGACCCTAATTTATCTTTGGCTTCTAAGGCTAGTTTGACTGCTCTACTCCAAACTAGAAATTTGTTCCCAGTAAATTGGATACTTATAAGAGAATTGCTTGGAAAATCTCCATTCATCAATTGAAGAGGATCTCCTGTAAAATTATCATGATTTCTCGTAGTACTGATAATCTCTGCATAACTCAAATCTCCTGCACTCATAATCACTTTTGTTTGTTTCATTTTGAGCCAATATAGAAGAAAAACAAAGAAAAGTTTGAGATTATGGATCAAGAAAAGAGAGAAAAGAAAAAAAAATTGATTGAAGAGACCCTAGATTTCACCTAGTACTCTGATACCATGTTCAAGTACAGAGCATGGAAGAAAAGAAAAGAAAACGTATTTTTATTTCTAGAAGCTGTAATACAACCAGTAGAGTCTCCTTTATATAGTACAAGTATAATAAAGCTTTTATTACTGTAACTAAGTTACACTAACTAACAACAGTATACCTATAAAAGTAATATCTATATTTACATAAAGTGATTGTAAGCACAAGAGCAACAGTTACTGAGACAGTATAAGTCAAGACTTTCTTACTCTTGTCAATAGCATCATCTACTCCATGAAGTTGAAAAAACTCAACGGTCTGGTGGGCAATGGAAACTAAGTGAAAACAAATATCCCATGAAGCAATTGTTCATCATTAACCCCAATTTCACCTCCCTCCAATAAAGAGAGATACAGAAATAAAACATAAAGAATGCCTTGTTATAAGCATGTAGGAGAGTTTTGCGCCGTTGATGTAAATCTTAAAGAATTGAAACAAAAATCCACAAAATTAAAGTAGGAATTTTTTCTAAAAAAATAAAAGAATAGTTAAAATTCAAGAGATGAATTTGATTTGACTGACTTTAGCGGATTCTGAGGGTATTAGCGAGGAAACAGCCACAGTGCACAACAAAATCACTGTTGAAATAAGAAGGGACACATGTAAAGATTTGATCACATGCAAGTAAATACAAGAAAATAATTTTTTATTTATTTTCTTCGTATGCCCACAATGTGTAGGAATAGTAATTTTTGGCAAAAAAAAAAAAAGAAATCAATGTTGTTGAAGTCAATTGTTAAATTACTTAGAAAATTCTGAAGACCATGTTGTTTCTAGGGCTATTTGCTATTTTATGGCTAAATTTGAAACAATTTTTTTATTTATGGTTGTTTTGAAATTATTTTTCTTTTTGTGGTGATTTTTTATTTTATTTTATTTTTTTTAAAAATCATTCCGTCATATCAAACAACAGAGTTGGGTGACTAGGTAGCACGGACATTGGAACAGAGATACTGGAAACGGGGATACGGACACGGAGAAATGGATGTTTGAAAAAAATATAGGGTTAGATATACTAGGCTCCTTTTTTCTCTCAACTTTCACTCCTTTTGTTTTCTAGCCGCTCATCTTCCTTAAGTAAGGAGGGGTGAATTTTTGCCATTCTTGGCTTGAAATAACCCATCTACACATCTTTTTATCAATTTGTTTTTGAAATAAGTGGTTATTCCACATAGATTTAGGTTTTATTTTATTTTTCGTGATCTTATCGTCTTGTTGCAGCGTTTAGTTGTCGTCGTCTTGTTACGACATTTTCTTTTCCGTCTTGTTGCAACTTTTTCTTTGTGTGGGCAATTCAAACAGGCAAAGTATATTCGATCAGACAGAGACAACGAATCAGATTATGGTCGTCAATATATTGCAGAACTGGAATCATAGGTATTCTAGTCGTTATAATATTATCAAATTTGTAGGTTTTGAGCCGATTTTTATACTATTAACATGTGTGTTATTTCATCCTCTATGGTTTTTTAGCGAATTCAAATTTGTGTTTTTATCGATGTATTGCTAGTTTGAATCAATAGAATTATTTTTCTTTAAAAAATAAAATATAGGATACAGATACTGGGGTGAATTTATAAATACTAAAAATCTAAAAGTTAATTTATGAATATAAAAATAGCAGGAGTTAATTTATAAATATGAAAAATTATAAAGTTCATCTTATATAAATTATAAATTAGATTCAATTCAATAATATATTTTTCATGGTTAGTAATATTTTTTAACAGTAAAAATAATTCTAAAACATAAAAAAACATATAATCATGTTATCTTATAACATAAGTAAAACAATAACACCTCAATTATAAACAATTTTTCAATAACAAATAAACAATTTTCAATCTAATTTTACTTTAAGTAAAACAATAACACCTCAATTCTACACAATTTTTCAATAACAAATAAACAAATTTCAATCTAATTTTACTTAAATAATTAACAATAAAATCATAATACTCATAAGCAACAGTAATATATCAGTACTTCATTCATAATATTTATTAGCAATTTCAATTTATAAATTTTTTTATTTAATTAATATTTTCACTCTCAATGTTCTCATTGACATTTTCATTAAAGAATATCGTCTTTGATTCCACTTCATCCAATGATAGAAGATATTATATTTAAAAGGGACACGCGCGTTCGTTTTTACTAACCCCCCCTCCCCCCAAAACTTTTTTTTTTCGGAAGTGCTCGTGAAATGTGTTGGATAAATTTCTGAGACGTGTCAGTACCAAAAATTTCTCCGACTCGGGACACAGCTCTTTGTTGAAGTGTTCCTCAACCTATTCTGCTAACAGAAAAGGAAGAATTCAAAAAAATTAGGAATTTTTATTAAAATGCTCAAAAAACATAGAGCATTAACATCAAATGCCCTTTCTTTTCAATACTTTACATGCGTTATTTTTTTCAAAACATTTTCACACGTGCCCTAAAAATGCAGCTCTTAATTCCGTTATTGCTTCTGGGACAACGTTTTCTTCTTTATTTTCTTCTTCGTTTTCTTTTTTTGTTTTAATTTTTCTTTGGTTTCTCTTTTGATTTTACCAATTCTTTTTCTTCTTCTTGCTGTCTTGGCGTTGCTATTGCTTCAATTATGTATGTTTTAATGAATCGAAAGGTTAATTGGTTTCCGTGGGGTGAAAAAGCTTTTGCTGAATCGCGCAGAAGAGACGTGCCCATCTTCTTATCAAGTATCTTTCTTTTATATCCTACTTCTTCTAATTAACTCGTGTTTTCTTTCTTTCTTTTCTTTTTATTTATTTTCGTAATTTTTTTTAATGAGAATTTTGATTGGATGCCCATAATATGAATCAATTTTTGGTTATTTGGGTCATGAATTTTCTCTGCTGCTTTCTCTTTGAAGTTGGATACAGCACCTGTCATTGGTGAGTGTGAGACTTCTTTTTCTTCTTCTTTTTACAAATTATTAATTGATTCAATCAGATAATTCATGAAGAATTTGAATTCGAGTGTTATCAATAGATGGATGATGAGGTTATTATTAATTTGGTGTTAATTTGTCGATAAGGTGTCATATTATGGAGGTGGAGTCCTTTGAAGATGAAACAGTTGCAAAATTGTTGAATGATTGGTTTGTTAGTATCAAGGTTAGTTCTAATTCATCAACAATTTCTACATATCTAATAGCTCATTTGTAAACCATTCTAAACTAACATATCGATATATTAATATATATTTGGTTTCTTGCTGTCTTTTTAATGGTGGTGAAGTGATAGGGCACCCAGTACTCTGTTTTGTCTCTTCCATTCAATTTGGTGTACTGATGTTTGGTTGGTTTTAGGACTTTCAGCTAGCTTAGCCACGAAACAAAATCTCTCTCTCAGCTGAATATTCTGTTTATATTAATTTCCACTTTATGCTTTCTAATTATTATTATTATTATTGTTATTGTTATTATTTTTTTTGGTGGTGAAAAGTGATTTGGACCGTCATTCATGCACACCAAACAGATTCAGGTACATGTAACTGATACCATTATTGTCAAAATCTTGTACTCTTGATAGTTGACACCCACTTAGCCAAACTGCTTGTGGCCATTCTAATTCTATATCCTAAAACCAAAAAGACATGTGGAATGTGGAATTCTATTTTCCTTTATATTCGATATATTAATATACATTTGTTTTTGTGTAAAATAAATGAAATAGAAGACGAAAGTGGATTAGTATGATGAGCAAATGGGTTATTTTTATAGGTTTATATGACATTTGTGCATGCATTGTATGGTGGTGGAGGATGGCCACTTAGTAAATTGGTTATCATTTTGATGTTTGTAGATGGCATGATTTTAAAATTTTTTTTATAGAATTTAATGCCTTTAACTCATTAATTCAATTGTACGTTAACTTGTTTCTTGATGCTGAATTATAGAAACTGGTGGAGCTTTTTAACATTTTTATTTTCTATATAAGAAACCTACTAGTCCAGTCATGTTAATGGATCAGGTAGTTGCTACTGTTAATGTCCTATGGAGTTTTCATTTTCTTAGTTAATAAGACAGCAATTGGGTTTCAGTGACACATATTTTGATATCTATTTATTAGCGTTCTCAAGCCATAGATGAAAATGTGGTTGATTCTTTGTTTATGATCTTGTGTTCAAATAATTTAGAATTTTTTGGTTCTGTTAGTATTTGATGGGTCAAATTTCTTTGCCTTGGCTTCAGTTTTCATTGGATAGCAAATGGATGTATGCAAAAGAGAAGAACTAAGTGAAGGAGGGCTGGTTTGCCCAAGCCCTCTCCAATGCTTAAATTAGCTTGTGTCCATAGAGAAAAAAATCAGACAGAAAAAGTAATAATTAATGGGAGGTGAACTATTTGTAAATGATTTTTTATACAAAAATGGTGGTAGAGCATAATTGAGAAGAAAAAGAATGAAAGAAGAAGAAGAAGAAGACATTGGAAAAGAAGAAGAAAAAAGGTGGTATTTGTATAATAGAGGTAAGTGGGGAGTTGGTGGGAGATGGAGTGATCTGATTGGTGAAAGGTACCTGACAACACAGGAGAGGAGCAGGCACTACAGCGATTGAAGGGAGTGCATTTAATGCTTGGTAGGAGGAGTAACTGACAGGCTTTATCCAGAGAGAGATTTCACCCTTAGGACTTCGAGCAATTTCCTGAAAGGGATACTTCATTTGGGTATCTGGACTTAGAGTCCTAGTTGGAGATTCCACCTAGTAGTGTTCAACTTTGATTTGATTCTTGTATGTTGAAAAGTCAGTGACTCAAAAGTAGGCTGAGGTGGCATATAAGAAAAATCTTCTTTCCACGTGTTGGGCTTCTAGTGGAAGTGTATTTTTTGTGTATCATCAGATGTCCCCCACTCTGAGTCTAGAACATATGTTCTAGACGAAAGAGTATAGTTGGGTGATTCTTCTTTGATTCTCTTCAATAGGACATTCTTGGCTTGTATAAGATCTTGGGATCCAACTCATATTGCTTTTCCTTAGAGAAGTTTCCTCACAGTGAGGCTTTCATAATCTAGGAGTGTTCCTAGTATTCGAGTGTTGAAAGTTTCCTTGAGAGGAAGAGTTAAACTTGAGCAAGATATATGTATAAGAAGTCCTTGAGAAGGATTTTTGTACCACAAGTCCATGGGGACATGGGAATCTCACTTATGGAGAGATTTTGACTTCCAAATTTAATTGATTCTCTTTGGGGAGAGCCTTCTTGAGAAGGTTAGTTGGTGCCTTGGGAGGATTTATGTTTCTTAAACCCTCATGGTATATATTTTCACTTATGGAGCGTACCTCACTTCTGGAGGACTAATTTGGAAGTAGGATTTGGCATCCTTAGTGGGATTTGTAGATGGAAGTTCTTACTTGTGGAGAATATCTTGATTGATTCCCTTGAGAGATGATTACTGAGAGGAATTTACTTTGGAGAAATTGAGTTTGTTTCCTTTCTGGATACTCTATGTAATTAATAGATTTGGAATGATTCTTTTTGGTTCACCACACTTCTAGAGGTGTTCCTTATGAGATGAGGAAATTGATTTGTATAATATTCTTTTGGAGGGAAATTTCTCTCCCTCGAGGGAGGTTGAGCTCTGAGGATTTCATGTGGAGGAAATTTCTCTTCCTTGATGGAGCTTGAGATATCCATATAGATGTTCTTATAAAGTAAATTTTGTCTCGTTTGGGGAGATTTGAATCTTACATTGAATTTCCTATGAGGAAAATTTTACTCTCGATGGGAGGTAGAAGTCTTTGACTGAGAATTTTCTGTTCGGAAATTTTACTCCCATGAGGGAGTTGAAGTATCTGAGATGATATTTTCATGGAGAAAGCTTTCTCTTGACTTCTTATGGTGATGACTTTTAGTTCTGAATAAATGGAGAATGCTTTCTTTTATGTCGATGATGGAGATTTCCTTTGGAGAATAAAGTGAATTCTACTGACTTGATTCGTTGGTGATCTTCAAATTTTGAGGATTAATCATATAATAATTCTTCTCTAAGGTTGTAGTAAATAAGAATATGCTCATGGAATAATATGTTGTTAGTCTTAGATTCTTTTGCTATCTTATTTGTTATATCACTGAAAGGGATTTCCTTCTCAAGAAAATCCTGACTAGAAATCATGCATTATCATTACACAATTGTAAGAGAATCTTAATTAGAGAAATTATAAATGGAAAAACTTATCTTGTAGGCTGTATTTGGCCTTAGAGACTTCTTGTAGTCATTCAAGATCCATATGCACATGATCAAAGAGAGTCGAAGAATGTAATTCTCCCTCCTAGTGTCTGAGATTTTGATTCCACAAGTAGTGTAGGCATTCAGGAGAACATTGGTCTTTGAAGAATCATCGTATCTAGTTAAGGAACATCTCTAGTTGATAATTTCCTATAGGGAAATTTGCTGATAGGCGTTTCCATTAAGAAGATTTTTCTCCCATGTGGGAGTTTGAAATCATTAACTAAGAATTTATAATTAGGAAAGTTTTACTCCCATGGGGAGTTGGAGATATATGAATAACAATTTTCTATGGAGAAAATTTTTCTCTCAAGGGAGAGGTTGAGTTCGGTGTATTTATTATGGGGAAATCTCTCACTTGGGGAGGTAAATATGTCTGACCAAATATTTCTTATTGAGAAAATTTTCCTAAGCAGGTGGCCCTTACAGTTAGACCCAAGAGTTAGCATGAATCAAGTGCTTCGAAATATTCTTCTACTAAGACCTTTAACATAATAATTGTTACTGAGGTGAAAGCATCTGGATCTTGTTTAAAACTTATGACTAGGGAAGAAGCAACTCTAGTAGTGATCGGGAATTCCTTTGTAAGAAGGTTCTCATAGGAAGAATCCTCTCATATTGTAGTTGAGGATCTCAGGATTTGTTTCGAGGAGTTACTTGGTAAAGGATTAGGAAAATGAGCTGTCATTGCTAAAGCTCTTAAAGAAATTTAAAAATCTAAAGACTCCAGGAATGTGATGGCATCACATGCTTCAAATTTCTATATATCAGGGTGGTTTGATTTTTGTGAATGGCTCGTGGTCATTTTCCTGAGTAAGACTTTTCATGCTTTAAATTCGTTGGAGGAAATTTTGCCACTATTCAGGGTGGAGATTCCATAGAAGAAAAAAGTAACTTTTAGCCAACTTTAAGGGTACTAAAACTTTAACAAATGTTCATTAACTTCTTAATTCTCCTGAGAGACCGGAAAAATCTTTGGATGTTCATAACACGCTTAAAGAAAATCAAGTGGAGAATATTATTATATTCCCTTCCTCAAATAATAAAGCGAATGTTAAACTTCTTTCTTTGTAGGAGAGAGTTGTTATAGTTCAGGATAACAGTGTTGGGAATATTCCTATTAGGATTTTTTCACTGAGTGTTTTGCTAAGTGCTGTTTTTAAGTGGTGATGTTGTCAAATGCATTTTCTTATGAGTTTCCCATATGTCTATTTTGTTGATGTTGACTAGCACTATCTTTCTTAATACTTTAATTTAGATCTTTTATATTCGTGATTCTTAAAGTGTTCTTCCATTCTCATACATTCCTTTATTATTTTTGTTCAAATAGAGATCATGAATGATGAGTCATATGTTTAGAGTAAACCTCCTAGGTAGATGAAGTGTTTGGTTGATGTCTGCATGAAGTTTAATAACTTCTCATCATGAGAAGGTTAATCAATTCACTTTGCAAGAATTCTTGCATGGATGATCTCTCTAGTGGAGGATGTCTAATTGATTCCGTTGTAGGATTATTTCTGGAAGGATGTTCTCACTCATAAAGAATGTCCTGATTGAGTGCCTTATGAGATTTATGGAAAAAGTTCTCCCTCATAGAGAATATCCTGATTTGTTCCCTTATAGGATGATTCTTGAGAGGAAATTCTCACTTATAGAGATTGGTTTGATTGGTTCCTGTGCAAGAGCTCATATTGGAGCAATTGAGTTCGTCTCGCTTTTGGAGACTTTGTGGATTTCGAATGCATTCTTTTGGTTCACCTTACTTCTGGAGATGTTCCTTCGTGTTGAAAGAAGTGATTTATCTCACTTTTAAAGATATTCCTTCATGTTGAAGGGAGTAATAGATATGATTTATCTCGCTTCTAGAGATATTCCTTCGTGTTGAAGGGAGTAATAAGTATTTTCTTTTGTTTAGATACATAAATTTGTCCTCTTGGAAGTGATTTTCGAATAGCTCATCTTTCTTCTAAAATTATAGAGTTTGTAGTTGGAATATTGCACTTTTTCTTCTAAGCACTCCTTATGTTGTTATGTTATAAATTCGATGATGAGCTATTGAACAAATTTAATATTTTGATGCTATAGAGATTTCTGAGAAGTGCCTCTCCTCTATGGATGTGAGTAGGACAACTTTATTACGAGAGAATATATCATTTTCAAGAGAAATTTGAACACAATCATATATTAAGAGAAATACACTAGAAGAGGATGCTTATATTTCAGAGAGATGCTTGATAATTATGCCATATAGATAGAGTAGCTTCAATAGAGATAATTCCTTCCTTTATAAAGGAGTGTACTGTAAATTTATAAAAAACCAGATAGATAACAAGTTTTCTTCATAGCTTGCTAGTGAGTAAATTTCAGCTTTGACAATTTAGAAAATCCTGAATGGACCATCCCAAGTAGGAAATAATTGAAGTTTATTATCAACTCCTTTCCATTCCAGTACGAGTTCCAGGAGTAGTTCTATAAGCTCAGAGGACATTAGGTGGCCTCTTTGTCTAGTCACTTTTTATTCCTTCTACTCTTTCTTTTAACCCTCATAGAATAATCTGATAAGATATTTCTGCTTGCTAATTGATAAGGGTACGCCGTATTTCTTGCTTTAGCTCAACACTTTGAATTTGCAATGGTCAAGCAACAATGCTGAGAAGGGTTTTGGGAGACCCAAAACCCCTCCGATGCCAAAGTCAGCTTCTGGATTTAAGAGAGTATAATGCCTGAGAGCAATGTATGGGATTATAGTGAAAATGAAGGAGTGAAGTAAAGGGAAATGAGTAATCTTTAGTAAATATGGTTTATGATGCTTTATGGAACGTGAAGAAGAAGAAAATGAACGCCTGATTCGGAGAAAAGAAGAGGAAGAAGAAGATAGAAAGAGAAAAGTTAGTGAAAAAGTTACCTCTCACTGCTGGGATTTTTCCTTTATACCTGGGTGAGATGATGACATGTTAGGCTGTGGTTGGTTAAGGTCCTGAGAGGCAAAGGGGTGGTTGGTGCATGTGCTGGCACGCTTCCTAAGGACTCACTTCTCAAGGTGACGACGATGTCAAGGGGTAGAAGTTGATGGGAGGTGTAATAAATGCATGTCAATACTAGTCTCTGGACCGGTGGGAGGGAAATTTCGGAGTAGAAGCTAATGAGAGGGAATTTCCTGAGTAGAAAATAAATATCTCTCAAGGAAATGTAAAACTCTTTGCCACACAGTGACATCCAAGCTGGCAAGTCAACAAGTCAAAAAGGCATGTAATGTGTTGCTGAATTGGAACCTTTCTCACACATGTCCTCTTCTCATTAGAGGGATTTTTTTATGTATCATCAATAGTCCCCTCACTCTGAGTCTAGAATGTTCTAGATGAAAGAGTATAGTTGGTGGGTTTTTCCTTGATTTTCCTTATTAGGAGATTCCTTTTTGTATAGGATATTGTGATCTAACTTCCGTTGCTTTTCCTTAGAGAAGTTTCTCACAATGAGGCTTTCAGGATTTATGAGTGTTCCTAGTGTTTAAGTGTTGAGAGTTTTCTTGAGAGGAAAATTTGTATGTATAGGAAGTCCTCGGGGACGTAATTTTCTAATTTGGTTAATTCTCCTTGGGGAGTATTTTTGTACCACAAGTCCATAGGGAGTTAAATTTGAATTTAGAGGGTTTTATCCCTCTATGATTTGGAGATTATGATTTCTTGAAAAGATATTTCCAATGGAGGAAATGTTGCTCCCATTGGGAGTTAAATAATCCTGACTAGATATTTCCACCAGAGGAAATATTGTTCCCGAGGGGAAGGTAAAGATTCCTGAGTAGATAATCTTGGGTAGACAATCCTGTGAAGTAGATTTCACTCCCTTAGGGAAGATTTAGATCTTCCATTGAATTTTCTATGAAGAAATTTTCACTCCTATGGGGGAGGTAGAAGTCTTTGCTGAGAATTTCATGTGAGGAAATTTTACTCCCATGAGGAGGTTAAAATATCTGAGAGGAAGCTTGAGGTCTTGAATTCAAACTTTTCTTGTAAAGGAAATTTTCCTGAACAAATGGCCCATACAACTAGACCCATAAGTCAGCATGAATTAAGTGCTTTAAAAGATTCTTCTACCAAGACCTTTTAACAGCTCCAACAATGATCAGGAATTCCTTTATAAGAAGGCTTTCATAGGAAAAACCTGAAAGTCCTCCCCTTTATGGGAGAGGCATAGGAAAAGGGAGGGAGGCATCCAAAGAGCTCGAGTTTTCAATTAGTTTTGATTATGAAGATGAGAGTGAACTTCTATCTCGAATGGTAGGTTATCCAAAAGACTCACCCCCTCGTGTCGCAGTTAAGGATCTCAGGATTTATTTTGAGAAAGAGTTACTTGGTAAAGGATTAGAAGAATGAGCTATTGTTGCCAAAACTCTTAAAGAAAATTAAAAATCTGATAACTTCAGGAAGGTAATGGTATCACATGCTTTAAATTTCTATGCATCAAGGTGGTTTGATTTTTGTAAATGGCTCGTGGTCATTTTCTTGAGTAATACTTTTCATGCTTTGAAGTTGTTGGAGGAGATTCTATCGCTACTTAAAATGGGGGTGTTACAGAAGGAGAGAAGCCACCTTTAGCCCACTTTGAGGTCACTAAAACTCCTATAAGTGTTCATTAACTTCCCAATTCCCATGAGAGACCAAAAAAATCTTTAGAAGTGACACGCTTAAAGCAAATCAAGAGAAGAATATTGTTATATTCCTTTTTTAAAATAATAAACCAAATGTTGAGCTTCTTTTTTATAGGAGAGAGCTGTCCTAATTCAAGATAACGATGTTGGGAATATTCCTATTAGGGTTTTTCACTAAGTGTTTTGCCAAGTGCTATTTTCAAGTGGTGATGCCATTAAATGCGTTTTCTTATAAGTTTCCATGTGTCTATTTTGTTGATGTTGACTAGCAATATCTTTCTTAATGCTTTAATTGAAGTCTTCTATTTTTTGAGATTCTTTAAGTGTTTTTTTTTGCTCTCATACATTCCTTTATTCCTTTTTCTTGAATAGAGACCATGAATAATGAGTTATATGTTCTGAATAAATCTCATAGGTAAATGAAGTATTTGATTGATGTCTGTGTGAAATTTATTAGCTTCTCATCATAAAGAATCATGATATTTGATAAGATCCTCTTGAGGAAGTTATGATTCTCAATCAATTCCTTAAGAGAGGATTTCTACAAAGGCAACCTCCATTATGGAGTATGGTTGATTGATTATCTTTGCAAGAATTTTTTATGTGGATGGCCTTTCTGATGGATGGTGTCTAATTGACTTCCTTATAGGATTATTCTTGGTTGGACGTTCTCACTCATAGAAAATGTCTAGATTGAGTCCCTTATGGGATTATTTATGAGAAGAAGTTCTCACTCGTGGAGATTTAGTAAAGATTGGTTCATGCGTAAGTGCTCATATTGGAGCAATTGAGTTCATCTCACTTCTGGAGACTTTGTGGATTTTGAATGCATTCTTTTATTTCACCTCACTTCTGGAGATGTTCCTTCGTGTTGAAGGAATTGATTTATCTGCTTCTAAAGATATTCCTTCATATTGAATGGAGTAATAGATATGATTTATCTCACTTCTCGAGATGTTCCTTCGTGTTGAAGGTAGTAATAAGTATTTTCTTCTGTTTAAATACATATATTTGCTTTCTTGTGAAGTGATTTTCGAATAACTTAGCTTTCTCCTAGAATTATTGAGTTTATAGTTGGAATATTGTACTTTTCCTTCTAAGCACTCCTTATGTTGTTATATTATAGATTCAATGATGAGCTCTTGAATAAATTTAATATTTCCTAGGAGTCATGCTATAGAGATTCCTGAGAAGTGCCTTTACTCTATGGATGTGAGTAGCACGACTTTGACTTATGGGAGTAGCAATACTTTGTCTGGTCTCAGTTTTTAGGGTTGGAAGGCAAATCCCTCAGCCACTGAACATACCTTCTATCCTTGATTGCCATCAAAACCTCCTTTTTATAAGCATTTTAAGGGTGTCATGTTCTCCTCCCATTGGGGAGTCAAGGGTCTTCTCAAAGGCCTTAAAGGAGGTTTAAAAGAAAGAGTGCGAATACCTCTTTTGGTTCTCTTAGGAGGGGTATTGTCCTTTGAAGGTTCTTTCATTGTCAATAACATAAGAATAGTATGCATAATCTTAAAATTTAAATGTCATACTTATCAATATGAAAAATTATGCAAAATATTTACACATATGTAAATAGATGATGTGCAATATGATTTTCAAAAATGTAACTTGGGACATACAATAATAAAAATGTCTTGTGTCATACATTGAATTTTGACTGTCCCCAAAAAGGTCCAGTGATGAAAATATATTTCCAAATATGACAAGTGTCTGTTCATTCATGTCACCTCTGAAGAGTGTTGAGAGTCTGAAAAACCCGAACCAAGCAAAATCGGCTACCGAATCACTAAGTTGTACACTGATTTTATAAATTATCAGAACGATGAGTAGCTCTTTTTGAGCAATCGTCGCTTAAAACGTGCAACTCGTCAGACCGGAGTACAAATTCATGAAAATGGAAGCTGATTTTGAAAAGATGGACATTAGAAACGCATCCAAAAGGTCCAAAAATCCCCTTGAAAACACCCCTAAAATAGTGTAAATGGAGCCTGGGAAGGCCGCGTGACACACGCAAGAGCACGTGATCACACGCTAGAACGCGTGATCACGCATTCCAGGGGCATGATCACGCATCCCATAGGCATGACCATGTGCATTTTCCCTAATTTTCACACATTTTAAGCACATTTTGATAAGGCCAGAGCCTAGAAAACACCAGCAAAAGCCAAGAAGAAAAAAACAGTGGCAAGAGCCAGAGAGAAAAAAAAAGTGATATAATGCAAATATGTTTACTATTTAGTGGTAGTTTAGTTCTAATTATATTTAGTTTTCTTAAGTTTAGTATGTTTATTTTGTTATTAGGTTATTGTATTCACCTCTTTATCTTTATGGATTATTATGTAGGTTTTACATATGTTTTAGGCTCAATTCATGCTTGGAAAAGATTTGGAGTTGATTAGAACAAGTTGGAAAGCAAAAAGAATCAATTTTGGAGAATTGAAGTCTGTCACGAGTCGTCACACTTGGCACGACTCGTTTCAAGGGCAAAACACTTAAAAGATTTCGGATTGAGTAGTTTTTGTATTTCAGTCATAACTTCTTCTAAAGATATCCAAATTAGATGATTCAAGTTGATCTAGAAAGATAAGACAAAGATCTAGAAGTTTCATGAAGGAATATTTCATAGTTAAAGCCATTTGAATGGACGCAACGGCCCTTGAAGTCAAAGGATTTGCAAAGGGAGGTGACTTTTCGTATCAAGTGATGCCTTTTCAAGTGTAAGGCCTATAAAAAGGAGGACAACAAGAGCCAGAAAAAGGGGACTTTTGCTGATTATTAGACATTACCTTTTATTTTAGTTTTTATTAGAGTCTTTCTTGTAATAATTAAAAAGAGACAAAGGCCAAGAAGAAGGAACATCAAGACTTAGTAAAAAGGGTTTTATCTTTTCTCTTATTTTCCCTTTTCTTTGTTGTTATTTGTTTTCTTTTGTTGTTGTTTGATCACGTATCTTGGCTAAGTCCTTTGTTTGTTAGAATTGCAAGGAAGAATGACTCAATGAATACATCTTTATTTTCTTTATAGTACATGAATAATTTGATTTTAATTAAGTGTTTAATTGAATCATATATGCTTGATCGCCATATATGATGTGTTAATCAAATTATTCACAATGAAAGTTGGGGTAATTTGGTGGAAAAACAATTGAATTCACTTAAAGGATAGGAAAGTACTTGGAAACAAGAAATCCACTTTGAGGGATTAAAGAATTG
>CATIWM010117438.1:0-16472 GCA_949671775.1 Mallotus repandus | reverse complement strand
GTAATATGTGTAATATTAAGTCCATAACAAGAATTAGAAAGTTAAAAGTTTAAATTGGTTAATGGCAAAAATAAAAGGGTTTAAATTGGTTAATGGTAAAAATAAAAGGGCTTAAATTGGTTTAGTTGTTATTATTATTATTATTAAAAAAAAAGGTTGTACGTGACTTTTAAGGAAGGAAGGAAGGAATATTATCTTTATCTTCCTTCTCCTCCTCATTCTTCTTCATTTTCATCTTCTACTTAAAAAAAAAAAAAGAGTTGAATTACCAAGTAAAATTGAAGGTCTAGAATCAATTTCAGGGCATAATCTTCATCTTCAAAGGCCTTAGATGTTTATTTGGTAAATAATTTTAATACTTTTGTTCAATTAAGTTAGGGTTTATAAGATACAAAATTCGAGTTCTTAAGATCTAGTTTTTCAATCTGATTTTTTTGATCATAACTTGAGCTAGGAAACTTCAAATTGAGTGTTGTTTGATGATATAGAAATTTTGAAATGTCTAATAAGAAACCTATAGAAATAGTAAAAACCTAGTTCTGCTATTTTGATGGTCATTTTGGGCTGAAAATTTTATTACTCATTTTCCAACGATGGTTTGAGTATGGTGGATTATTTCTTAGCGTTCTTCCTTTATACACCTTCAATTGAAGCAAAATCAATTTTAAATTATTCTAGACACATAGGGTTAATGATCTGAAAATTTTCATTTTGAGATTCAGTGTATAGAATTATTGGTGAATTTTTAAATTCACCCTATTAAATCTATTATAGTTGGCAACTTCATATATTTAGATAGTTTAGTGATATTATCATGCTCGATGATGTTTTATTATTTTGGGGTGTTTAAAAACAGGTAAATTATGATCTGTTTTAGCTAAAACAAATGGAAATGAGGCTGAAATACAAGTAAATACAAACAAAGAAAAAGGAGCAATAAAGGTAAGTAAATAACGTAATGTTCTATGTGATATAACACAAATAAATAATTAATTATAAATTTAATTGTTAAGTTGATTGGATAAGAAAAATATTTTTTTCTAATTGGTAGATACTGAATTTTGATTATTGTGATATTTGAATATTATGTTGATGGTTGATTGTTGTTGAGATGAGATTGTACATATGAATGAGGTTTGCTAAAATCGGATGCCTTGTTTAGTGGAGAACATTAGACTTATTTGAGTTGTATCTGGAGTTTTATAACTCCAAATTGGTTGTCGTTTAATCCTATAAAAACTTGGAGATGTTACTTATAAAATTGATAGAAATAGAGGAAGCTTTATTTTACTATCTTAATGTCCAATTTGGATGATACTTTTTATTGCGTAATTTTGTGGACAACTTGACCATAGTAGATTATTTTTATATTTCTCCTTCTCTGCTTATCCAATTGATGCAAAATTAGTTGTAAATTAATTTAGACTTATAATGTTACTGATATGGAGAAAAAGGTTTTGAAATTCCAAATGTGGAATTTTTGGTATTTTTTTTGAATTTGTACTATCAATTCTGCCATATTAGAATCTGGTAAGTTCGGTATATTTTTGGTATATTATTATTTTCTTATATATTATGAGGAAGATATTAATTTGTTTTATGAAGTGATATGTGATGTGTTTAGTTGATGATGAATTGAATAAAGTACTATGACAATGTGGTGAACTCTTGACGTATATATAAATATAAGAAATGTGGTTGGATGAGTATAAGGACACAATGCTACTTGTGAATAAGGCAATGATGTGTGCGTTATGGAATCCCCTTGAAATGCCGTTATAAGGCTAAAGAAAAATTTTGTACAAGATTTTGGTGGGCTGTGTGCGTATGGGGATCCATGAATTATTGAAAGAAAATTGTGGATATATATATATAATTCACAAGTTCATTGTTGTCCAAAAGAAAATGCTATGTTACTATGACTACATACATATTATTATTGCATAATTAAATAAATGCATAGTTAAATATTGAATGGATTGATTCTTGATAATATTATATGCTTGAGTGTGTTATTTTTCATAGAATATTATGTTATTTATTTACTGAGTTACAGGCTCACCCCTCTGCATTATTTTTCAGGATTAAAAGAATTGTAGTCTGTCTTCAAGAAATAATTGCATCCATTGCACTAAAATTGTGTCAGGTGGGTCAACAGGAGGTCATCATCAGTTTTTCTAGAATGTAACATGCTTAGTGAATTTCCGTATATTATATTAAGGCTAGTGTATTGTAGATATATAACATAAGGAAAGATGTGAACCGTGTGATGTTGTGAGCTTTCTGGTGTGTAATGTGTGTTACTCATATAAATAGTTTATTGCATATATTGACTTATGAATTTAAATTTGACATAAAGGGTTGTATTATTTATTATTCATATGCATACAATGTATGCCTGATATCCTTAACAGGTATCACAGTTAGACACTAAAAAGAGATATTAAAGAACAAAGAAAAAGGAAAAAACACACCTTAAGAGAAAAGAGCGTGAAAAAAGGGTGAAAAAAATAAGAGTTTAATTAAGAAGAGTTCATTTTTGTAAAGGAAAATAAGGTTCTCTTGCATTCAAAGTACACAACCCACAAACCAAGCTCGGAGGGATCAGTTAGGAGGATTAAACGTGGTTCATTTAGTAAGAATTATCTTTTTTAAGCTTTTCGAGCTCTTGCTTTTATAAAAACTTTGTTTTCTTAGTTTTAATAATTTATTTTCAAGTTTCTAGTTCGTTAGATAGTATATGAAGACATGATTATGTGAAATATTAATGTATTAGTGGTAAATTTACGCTTACTTCGCATGTAATTTGGTTTACTTAGGATTTAAGTAACTTGCGAGCTGTCGAGTTCCTGGTGAAGAAGCGACATCTCTTTTGCAAGGAGGCGATCGCTTCTTAAACAGGATTCCAAGAGGCGACGCCTCTTCGAAGAGGCGATCACCTCCCCGCCAGAGTCTTACACAAGTCTGCTTTATTTTGGTATCCTTTTGGTTTATGTTCAATATCCAATGTGTGTATGTTACCCTATATCCTTAATATTGCGTGTGATTGCCATAATATTAGTTTTGTTTTAGTAATCAATCTACTTTTAGATGAATATTCATGTTTATTTCATGTAAAATTTATTTATTTCTTTTACATATAAAGCTGTTTATTTCAAGACGAAGCTAAACTTTCTTTATTGTAGGTTTTTTTGGTGATTTTTAATCACTAAGTAATTAGTGAATTAATTAGTTCTTGAGAGGTTTTATTTGGATTCAGTATCATTCTAATTTCATAAGTTGTTGTAATCCCTAATCCTTTCCCCGATTGTCTTAAATGAATGTTTGTAATATTTGTTCTTATTTGTAATAAGTGCAAGGTAATGAAGCATGCAAAATGATTAATATGCAAACTTGGACTCAATTGTAAAATCGGAAGTGCATGCAATCCACCCAATAATAAGGAAATAATAAAATAATCAAAGGTAATAAAATACAAAACACACACAGAGGCCAACCGCAAGGTTGGGTAGGCATTCAAAAGCCTATACCCAGTTTTCAAACCCAATCTATGATAACAGCTTCTAGGAACCTCTGTGGAATCCAGTTGTTGTATAGTATGTCCCAGCTTTTATCCGGGTGGCAATTCCATCTCTGTTTTGGGCCTAAGCCCATTATGTATTTCCTAGCAGGCCCTAAGCTTGCACAGTACTGTAGTCGCCAAACACTTAGGCGCATGCTAAATCTCGCTGCCTATAGTGGCGACTACACTGGGTATAGAGAAACTGATTCCTGTGTTTTGTAATTTATCATCCGCGATTATTTTCTTATTTCCTTTGCATTTTATTTCATTCACTACACATTTCACACAATGAGCACACAAGTCCCAAATAACCCAAAAATAATCTTTGCTTTGTTGCCTATGTTTCACTCAAACATGGTGGTGAAGTATTCAATCATTGTCACTCACAGCACGTACTATCTACGTTGCATGGACCTTGAGTGGGGAGACACAAATGGATGTATACAACTGTGGGAGCCATAGCTTGTTACCCTTAACTCAGCTCATGTAATGACTTAGCAACGTCCACTAAGGTTTTTTCCAATTGCATGCGTTTTATGCCATATAGCAATTCTTGCAATAAAATCCAAGCCTATTACAAATGGATTATATCAAATTGGGCCTTTCATTCCCACTAGGGCCCATTTATTCACAGCCCGTGCCAAGATAGACCTTTAATGCCCATCACAGCCCATGGAACATGGACTTTATTTTTATTACAAAGAACTACTACTTATTTGCCCTGTCTTGAGAGATTTGCTACATTTGTCAGTTTTGATGTCCTCTGTTGATAATCGAAACCAGGCAAACAATCCTAGAAAAAGAAACTCTCCATTGAACACGTGTGTAGGAGAAATAAGGGTGGAGATACCACTTGAAGAGCTTTGTCTTATTACAAGTTATATGTGAATAAGTGGTTATTTTCCTTCTTAAATAATTAAGTAAACCTGTATATCATGCATACACGCCATGCATGTTTCTAACCTGTGGTGGTTGCAAATATAGATTCGAACCAATCATCTGTTTGGACTTGCTCCGACACCGGTCGTTTAGTCAGAATGTCGAAAAAAACAACATCAACAAGTTTTGATCCGGAATAGTTTAAGGCGAAAATAACTTAACAGATAAGAACAATTATGCAAGAAATGATGACAAAGATGATGAATTTAACCAGAGAGAAACAACCACCAACTCCACCACCACCATTTAATCTTGATGCTGAAAATCCGGGGAGGCAGGAAATAGAGGACGATCAAGAGACTTTCCTAGCAGAACCAGTTACCCGACAAAGGTTGGATGTCCCGGAGGGTGTAGAGAAGCCAGATTGGGCTAAAGATCTTGTTAAAACTATGAATCAAATGCAGTTCGTGATGAAAGAGAAAGGGATAGATGCTCCGATAAACTACTATGACTTGAGTTTGGGAGAAGATAATGACCCTCTACCCCAAAAATTTAGGTTTCCTAATATGAAGAAGTTCGCTGGTGTTGAAGATCCCCATCTACATCTTAAGCAGTGTATGACCTATATAAGAACAATCGGCTTAAGCAAAGTGCAAATTGTCAAACAATTTTCCCTATCTCTCGAAGGAGCACCAGTCAGGTGGTATTATTCCTTTGAACCTTATATTCAAGTTAATTGGGAGGGATTGTGCACTACTTTTGTAAAACAGTACAACCTCAACATTCAGATGGAGGCATCTCTGAGAGACTTGTAGAATATAAAGCAGAAGTTCAATGAACCTTTTGCCAACTACCTAATCAGGTGGAGAGCAAAGTTAGTATATATGAAACACCGGCCAACCGAGACTGATCAGTTAGTGATAGCAATGAAGGGATGTGTGCTCCCACTCTCTAAGAAGTTAAAAGATTTAAGGATCTAGAATTTCGAGGAACTGTATAGATTTAGGCTGAAGAAATAATCTGATTTAGCATAAGAGTGAAAATCCTTCAATGGGAGACCCCTAGTTAGAGAAGGGGTCGGATCTAGTACTGGGATTGGGTCAACTAGCAACATGCAGATAAATATTATTCAATAACCTAAAAGATTTTCTAATCTAGGGAGACCTCTCTCTAAAGTTTTAGAGAAACTAATCGAGAATAACTTATTGCGACCTCTACCACAGAGACCACCATTTCCCAATGCTGAACCGAAGCTATATTACAAATACCATCAAAAAATTAAGCATGACACCAATGACTGCACTCATTTGAAGCACGGAATTCAAGATTTTATTGACAAAGGAAAAATAACCGATCCCAAAAATAAAAAACCAAACACCAGAAATAACCCCCTACCTAATTACAGAAACATGCCACCACAAAATCAATCCATACTCATAATAAGCACCGGTTTAAATGAGGACCAAGTCTTGAACTCCTTTGTTGATACCACACCTGCACCACTAAAACTCGAACCAAAATTCCTAAGTATAAGAGAACAACCTATTGAGGTCAATGTGAGTGTCCTGGATTTTTGGAGCTCAATTGATGAAGAGGGAGGAGCTCTTGATCTATGGAAGAATGATGGAAGAAAGCAAATCCAACCAGTCAAAAAGCTTGAAAAGAAGGAGGAAGAAATGAAATTTTTTGAGTCTAGAGAGAAAGCAATAGACTCAAAAGAAGAATTTGAGAAAGAAGAGAAAACTAAGAAATATACTGAGACCAAGAAAGAAGAGAAAACTCTCTCTAGTGTCTAGGAGATGCTTATACACTCCAAAGCCCATCGAGAGGCTCTAGTTATGGCGTTAGATCATAAGAAAGTTCCTACAAGCCATGCCCCTAAACAATTGGTAGATGCATTAACAGAAAGCCCCTACAGAGCTATTATGTTTACTGATAAGGACTTTCCATTAGGAGAAAGAGATCACCTTAAGCCTTTGTTCGTCAAGGTGAAAGTGAAGGGAAAGTTAACCTACTGTGTGATGGTGGACAATGGATCTGCTATCAATGTTTTCCCTTTAAAAATTCTGCCTAAGTTAGGATTGATAATGGCAGATTTGAAGCCATTTGATATGGTGATTAAGACTTATGATGACACTAAAAGACCTATTGAAGGAACATTCAAGGCGTTGGTCAGAACTGGACCCATTGAAGTTTGGGTTAACCTTCATATGATTGATATCTCAGTGACCTTTGCCATTTTACTAGGAAGGCCATGGTTCTATCCCTTAGGAGATATCCTATCCACTATACATCAAAAGATCAAGTTTCCACACGAGGGAAGAGTGGTCACCATCTCGGCTAAAACTAAAGCAGTTGTTGCTACTTTGAAGTTAGCACCTCAGGAAATCCCTCTTAATCCGAGCTTCAAAATTTGCATGATTTACCAAGATGAGTTGAATCCCAAAATTATAAACATGATGAAGAACTAGAATTTTATGCCTGGAATGGGGTTAAGAAGGGATTAACAAGGCCCACCTGAGTATGTGGAGTCTAAAGTCGCATTTTTGAAGCACGGGATAGGATATCCCGAGGATGGAGAATTTGAGAAAGTTGGTAGAATCAAGACTAAGTTTGGGAAGAAGAAAATAAAGACTAAGTCAAAGATCAAGCCGTTGTGGGAGACATTTGTGAAGAAAGGTGCCAATACCCCATATCGAAGAGCTCCTGAGTCGTTAATAATTGCTGAGAAACTGGTCCTCGGTTTCAAAATCTTTGCTGAATAGGTGAATTGGACTAGTGAAGTTGTTATGAAGGAACCAATGGTGGAAGAACTGGTATTGTCTCTGGAATATGAAGAGGACATCCCTGTAGTGGAGTTGAAGGATGCTGCCAACCGGAAAAAGGAACGTGACTTCGAATCCTATATGTTAGATTCTGTTATGGATATTTTTTATGATGATATTGATATTTCTCTTTATAGCCTGTTTGAACCTAATGATGTTTTCTTGTCTAAAGTTAATGCAATAGAGTCTAACTTTGCTTATTTGTGTGATGTGTTCCCAAATGGTTATTCTGTGTGTGATGATCATTTCATGCATATGTTTGACATTAATTCCGTGCAAACTGAATTATTTAATTTAGGTACATGCAATAACCCTAAAAACATACTTCTCGCTTCTGACTTACTCCTGATTAGAGAGAAAAAATGAAAGAAACACTAAAAAAAAGATAGAAAGTATTTAATTGGGGTTATGAGGATATGCCTGGGATTGATAGAGAGATCGCAGAACATAGAATCCCCACATATTCTCACATCATACCAATAAAACAAAAGAAGAGGAGATTAAGGCTGGAATGGGCTCTCTTGATCAAAGAAGAAGTAGAGAAGCAGTTAAAGGCAAAGTTCCTCGAGGTAGTAGATGACACTCAGTGGCTGGCTAACATATTTCTGGTTTCTAAGAAGGACAGAAGGGTCAGGATGTGTGTGGACTATCGAGACTTGAATAAAGCCTGTCTGAAGGATGACTTTCCTTTGCCGTATATCAACACCTTAGTCGATAGCGTCGCCTCCAGTGCAATGTATTCTTTCATGGATGGCTTCTCGGGGTACAATCAGATTATGATGGCAGTAATTGACAACTAAAGACTATTTTTACTACTAAATGAGGCATCTATTGCTATTTTAGTCATGTCGTTTGGGTTTAAGAACACATGGGCCACTTATCAGAGGATGGTTACCACATTGTTGCATGACATAGTTCACAAGGAGATTGAGATATATGTGGAAGACATGAAGGTGAAGTCTCCAATGCGAGAAGAACACTTTAAGGCTCTAGACAAGTTCCTAGCCGGAGCAAAAAAATACAACCTCAGGCTTAACCCGAAGAAGTATGTTTTCGGGGTGACCTCTTGGAAGTTGTTAGGACACATCAACAGCCAGAAAGGCATAGAGGTGGATTCAGAAAAAGTTAGAGCGATCAGAGAAATGCTTGCACTGAAGAATAAGAAAGAAGTCAGAAGGTTCATTGGACGATTACAATACATCAGTAGGTTCATAGTCAAGCTGACTACCATCTGTGAGCCCATCTTCAAGCTCTTAAAGAAAAATCAGCCAGTTGTCTGAGATGACAAGTGTCAGTTGGGTTTTAAAACTATCAATAATTATTTGATGAATCCTCTGATTTTATAGCCGTCAAGACTAGGTAAATTATTGATTCTTTACCTCGCCATTGAGAGAGAGGCAATAGGCACAATGTTTGCCAAGAAGGTGATGGAAATGTCAAGAATGCAATCTATTACTTGAGCAAGAAGCTTCTACTATATGAGTCCAACTATAGTCTCATACAAAAAACATATCTAGTAGTGATTTGGGTGACCAAAAAGCTCCAACATTACTTCCAGTCCTACAAGGTTCAAGCGGTTTCAAAGCATGACCCTCTCATGTATCTCCAACAGACTTCATCGCATACAGGGAAATTGGCCAGATGGTTGGTCCTACTCACTGAGTTTGACATAGACTATGTAGCTAAGAAGGTGGTAAAAGGAAAAGTGGTTGCTGATTTCCTAGCTTAAAGTTCAGTAGATGATGGACAAGAATGGGAAGTAGAATTTTTGGATGAGCATCTAGAGGCAATAGAAATCCAAACATGGATGATGTACTTTAATGGAGCAACTAACAACCAGGGAGCATGTATCGGTGTAATTTTGATCTCGCTAGAAGGAGAAATGATCCTAATGGCAAAGAAATTAGAACTTGAAGTCACGAACAATCAAGCAGAGTATAAGGCCTGCATTTATAGTTTGGAAGCTCTCCGAAATGTGGGGGGAAATGAGATTACGGTATATGGAGACTCGATGTTAGTGGTAAAGCAGATTTTCAAATAATAGGAAGTCAAAGAAGACAAGCTAAAGTTGTACTGGGATTATGCGGTTACCATTTTATTATCCTTCGATCAGTGCAAGTTTGTACATTTTCCATGAGAAGAAAATCATATTGTAGACGCCTTAGCCACCTTGGCTTCAACATAGGAAGGAGAGAAACGGGCAGCAGTCAAACCTCTCATTCTGGTAAAAACCTGAACTACCTATCATGAAGAGATTAGGATAATGTCGATTGACCCCACCGATAAACCCTAGTTTCAGGATTTACAACAATATCTGGGAACGGGGTGATTCCATAATGACACTGATAGAAAAGAAAGAATTTCCTTGAGGATGCCATCTCGATAGTTCATTAGCTATAATGGGATGTTGTATAAAAGAATACTGATAGAAGTACACCTTAGATATATTGATAAGGCTAAGGCTCGAAAGATTATAGAAGCAGTTCATGAAGGTGTATGCAGACCGGATATGAATGGAATAGTCTTAGCTAAGAAAATAACTCGTCAAGGTTATTTTTGGCTAACCATGGAAGTAAATTGTGTAAAATACGTAAAGAAATGCCATAACTGACAAGTATATGGTGATGTAAGCCATTTGCCTGCTATGGAACTTCAGGGATTGATTGCTTCGTGGCCATTCACAGCTTGGGGAATCAATATCATAGGGGAAGTAAGGCCAAAGACGTCCAATGGCCATCTGTACATTGTGGTAGCAATCAACTATTTCTCTAAGTGGGTTGAAGCAAAATCATTCACTACGATTGGGTCGAAATAGATGGTAAGATTTATAGAGAAGAATATAATCTGTTGATACGGGTTGCCACACCACATTGTCTCTGATAATGGTGTTCAATTTAGAGCTAAGACAGCTACTTTGTTCAAGGAATACAAAATTGAGCATCATAAGTCCTCTTCATATCGACCACAAGCTAATGGGGCCATGGAAGCCGCGAACAAGAATGTGAAGAGAATTTTGGCCAAGACATTAGAGAATTATAAAGATTGGGCGTATTACCTATAGTCATATTATGGGGATATAAAACCACTGCTAGGACTTTGACTGGAGCTACCCCATATTCTCTAGTGTATGGATGTGAGGCGGTATTACCAATAGAGGTGGAAATTCAGTCTATGCGCTTCTTTTAGAATATAAAATTTTCAAGTATCAGTGGGTAGAAGGTTGACTAGCGTAGCTAACATTGTTGGATAAGAAAAGAATGAAAACCATGTATCATTCATAGTTGTATCAGAAAAGAATAGCTCGGGCTTACAACAAGAAGATTAAGCCAGGGAAGATTAAAGAGGGTGATTTGGTCTTAAAACTGATTAGGCCAATTATGACTAATCTGCAGGGAAAGTTTTAGCCGAATTGGGAAGGTCCGTACTTGGTCAAGAAACTGTTCTCCAAGGGTGCTGCTACCATATTTGACTTAGAAGGGAATAAATTTAGAGAGCCTATCAACCTCAACAAGCTAAAGAATATTTTCTGTAAAGTCTCACTAGGGAGAAAACCTCAAAAGAGGTTGCCTAGGCAAAAATTAGAGACAAAAAAAAGAAAAAAAAGGTTCTACTGGATTAAAAACCTCAAAAGAGGTGATCCAGGCAAAAATTAAGGACATATAAAGGAGAGAGAAAGCAAAAAAATTAGTTAATTAGAAAATTTGCAAGGGCAAGCCAATTAGCGACAGGAGATATATAAGAAGCAAAAATGTATAGTCATTTTGTGCTTAGATTAAATGGAATGGGTTGCCTTTATTATTGTTGAACATTGCATTAAATTCTTATTACACATTGTTTAACTAAAAAGAAAATTCCATCCAATGAAAGGCGATAAAGAATAAATTACATAAGTTAATTCCATTTTCTTTTCTTCTCAACCCCTTGGGCACTCGATGCCTGTAATGCTCTTGTCCTGTTGTTCATAATAAATTCATCCCTTTCTGTCTATTGCAATTGAACCCATGCCTTCTACAGGTTGTCAATGGATTGATCTCTGTTTTAGTTGATATACCTTTGAATGGTCCTCCGAGGCCAAGTCGCAGCTAGATTATTCAGGAAATTTTAAGTAAGAGGCCCCGGCTCAAACTCATACACAAGTTCAGGGATTAATTATTTCTGTCCGTACTGCCTACAAAGCCATACAGGATTGTAAAAGGTAGCAAAATGTAGGTCAGCTATAGGAATACAGTAAGTGTAAGAGTGAATGGTCACATGCTGCAACCTCCACCATGGGCACATCCACTGGATTAGAGTATTAGGGAAAGTGGATAACTAACTCCGAACATTTGCTGGAATGGGATGAAGACTTCGAGTGCAACAATGTTTTGCTTTATAATGTGTGATATCTCTGGGAGGCTCAAGTAACCTTAGTTTTTCTTGAAACCATACTTGTGCAGATTATAAATGCAAAAAGTAAAAAATTATAGAAAAAAGGGGCAGTAAATAGAGAATGGACAGAAAATAAACCTCCAGTAACAGAGGACTTCCAAAGAATGGTATAGTTTCAACAAATTTATCTAATCTAATGATGGTTTCACCCAAGATAAGAGGAAATGGGTTCAAGCCTGCCTCTACTTGGTCCAGAATATGTAGAACCTTGGAATCACAGTTACCAAAAAGGGAAACTAGTAAGAACTGAGCATAGAGGTAGAAAGTAATTATCCGAGGCCAATACACCTCCTTGTTATCTACAAATTCCATGACTTCCAGAAGAGAGTTGATAAGGATTTCATTACCGAAGATGTGACAAAGTAAAGACTAAGGAGAGAGGTTGAACAGTCGGGCCATCTGATGTTGAATGAAATGCAAATCTGGAGTTTCAACTGAAGGAATTGTAATTTGACAAGCAGAATCTATCTGAGAGCCTAGGATAGCCTCAATAGCCTCAAACTTCTCTGGTAGGGGGCATAGCTCCATAGTGTTGAACTTGAAGACATGTTTCTAGGGATCCCAAAATTGAGCAAGAATATGAAAATATGAAAAAATGAAAAATTGACCTTCCTAGCATCTAAAGATCAGAAAACAGATCGATGAAATGGCTCCAATTTAGACCAAGATTCACCATCCAAGCTTTTCAAGATCGTTTGCAGTTGTTTCAAGCTTCTTTCAGTCATTTTGGGAGGTTTGGGGTATATTTCAGAGAGAGAAAAGAGAGAGAATGGCGGAGCTAAAAATTGGGGGGTTTTTAGAAGAGGCTATGGATTTTAAAATTTCTGCAGAACCGCCGATGAGACGATCGCCTCTTCGAGGAGGCGATGCCTCATTGTAAAGAGGCAATCGCCTCTTTAGTAGGGATTGAAGAGGCAACGCCTCTTTAAAAATATGAACGCCTCTCCACCAGTGAACAAAAAAGTTTTTTCTGGAATTTTGGCATAACTTTAGTCACGAGTATGGAATTTGGTTGTATATACATTCATGTAATCAAGAACACCAAATTTCTTTAAAATTAGGATTAATTGAATTAAAAATTAATTTTAAAATATTCTATCTGAACAAAGTCCAAGAAAGTTCCTAAACTTCAGAATTAACAAATGTATTATTCTCAACAATCAAGAGGGCTCCTAGCCTAATGAGCATTTGAATCTATGCTCTTGGAATCCTCACCCTCCTTGGCACCACCTCCCTCCCCTGCATCATTATATTCATCTTCATTAATCTGGAGCACGTCAATCTGGCGCTCAAGAGCAACAATCCTTGCCTAGCTCGCTACATCCTAATCCTATCCAAGAAAATACAAGGTGAGTAAATCACGCAAGCATGCATACATATAAGCATAATAAGAATCCTTACCTTCCACTGTTGGGTGATGTCTAACATTTAGTCCCTCTGAGCCTCTATCAACCTGTACATGTACTGGCCTTATTCCAAAGGAATCTGCATCATTTAATGAAATGATTAATGTTAACAAACATATCAAGAATGATTCAGAAAATGAGTCAAAGACAAACTTACATAATTGGTGCCAACGGGAGCACAGGCAGGTGTTAGCTCCTCATCCAGAGTAAAAAAATGGTGAGATAGCTCTCCTGAAGGAACCCAACATCTAGCTAAGGGGTTCGGAGCATGCACAAGACTGCCAGCAACTAGATCAGAGATGGTAATGGTAGGAGGTCTAGGTTGCTGTGCTCCAGTCGAGGTGCCCTCTTCACCCTGATCTATGTGAGGTCTCTGCGAAGGTCTGTCTTGAACATGGGGTCTAGCCCAAAATGCAGGTCCAATAGCTACAACTTAAAAGTAAGAGACCACATCAAAACATGACGATTAAAAAAATATGACCAAAGAATCAAACACATACCTGAGAGGTGAAGCCGACAGCTAAGGGCATTCACTGTAAAAGGTGGGCCAGAGTAAAATTTGCATATCGGCTCTTCAGTTGCATAGTATGATCAATGGCTGGGTCTCTAGTGGTAGCTCGATCAAGCTCCTTACCCTCTAGCTCGTGTGTCTAGAAGATGTACAGAGAAGGAGACTTAGGGACACGTCTCGCTCAAGGCCCACTGCTCCAGTTGTAGACCCTCTCATAGAGATACCACATGAGGAAATTGGGACCATAGAGCATAACTCTTTAAAAGGAAAGTGGCCTAGAATGAACCATCTCAAGGTTCCATCTGTTCTCCGGGACCAATGGGTCACTTCATTTTGCAAAAATTATAGCAGGTAAGTGAATAAAGTTGATAAAATACTAAAAGGTCTTTTCTTGGTTTTTTTTAGGTACCGCTTCAGGAGTCAGGGAGTTCAGCCGATCCCGATAGATGTGCACTCAGGCTAGGTGCCTCTTCAAGACATGGTTGGCACCCCACTTCCCTATAGCTGGAAGATGATCCGCCACACAGGATATCCTGACGATCAGCTCCAGCTCCAATCCCCAGACCTATAAAGAGAAATTATTAGTGGATGATAAATAAGAAACTTTTAAAATAAATTAAAAGAGGATTCAGGAGTACTAGAGTGGCGTGCTAGAAGCCATAAAATCTCTTCTACCCGTTAACTACCTCTTTCATGCTCCGGTATAAATATGCTAGAGCACAACTGCCCCAGTTATAGGAAGCTACCAAATCTAGAACTCGGACCGGCAACAGGAACATTAGATCGATGAAGCTGATTGTATCAGCAAAGAGAGTAGTGCCAAGCAAGTATACCAGGAAGGCCCGCACCACCTGATCGATCTCTTGAGGGGTGGTGATTGCTATAACTCTCTCGCGAGTGTAGAAGCTCCGAATTAAGTCCATCTTGATGGTATAAGTCCCCTTCATGTCTGAAACCATACCAAGGAGATGGTTGATGTAAGCAATAGTGTCCGAGGTCATCTGATGCAAGCTCGCATCAAAGGGGACAGAGTCTCCAGCACAAGCAATCCCGGTAATGGCAGCGAACGTAACAGGGTCGAGAGTCAACTCTTCGAAAGGGAGGTAAAAGGTGTGAATCGTGTCAAACCACCTCTTCATTGAGGCATGATGGGGCTGGTAGTCGGTCTTCCCCTGCTCCTTTGGAAGAGAGAGAATGAAATCCTCAAATCCAGTGTCTTGGATCTGGTCCCTCTAATCATCTGTGAGCTTGTTGTAGAAAACTCGAGCCCCGCAAAAATTTCCCGCACCTTTAAACGTGTGGGCATCATGCTGCAAAGAGAAATCAGGGAGTTGAATTGATATAATAATATTTAAAAGAAAAATGTAAAGTATAGGGAAGATAGGCCTTTCTAGACAAGAGGGGACACCTCTTTCCCAAGAGACGACGCCTCTTTGCCAAGAGATAGTGTCCTTTTAGTAGAAGGAGATGTCTCTTCAATATTTAAGGCATGACCGCTTCTTGACTAAGAAGCGATCGCCTCTTTGAAGAGGCGATTGCCTCCTCGAGGAGGCAACGCGTCTTCACGATGAAGAACAGCAGGCCGTTCGCAATCTTTCACCCAGATTTTCATAATTTTAGTTCAATCAATCCTATTTCTAATCCTAGTTGATAAATAAACATCCATTTATCCTAACCCGATGTAATTTTGCAGAAAAAATGAAAGAATTTGGACACTAACCTCTCCGAATGCCAAAGAATAAATGTGGCTCTTTAAATCCACAAGGAAAGGAATTATATCTCCCTTTGTGAATCCAAGATTATAAGAAGAGCAAATGGCAGGCGGTATGGGATTTCAGTCGGGTAAATCTGGTGTTCTTTGACTTTTCATATTTTAAAAGAGGAAAATGCGGGAAGGAGAGGAAAAAAGAAAAGAGAAAGAGATAAAAGGAAGAAAAAGGAAAAAAAAGGAAAAGGAAAAGGAAAAGTTTCTTTATATAGTGAAAGGGAATGGGCTTTCAAAGATGAGCCCTAGAAAGCAAAAAAAGAAAGAAAGAGAAGAGAAAGGCGAAAAAGCCCATGGATGGCTCAACAGGTGGGTAGGAGTCCCCAGCGGAACCCCAAAAAAATAATAATAATTAAAAATTACTTATTCTATCTCTCAGGTGTATCCAAAAATCAACTTTGAATGACTGAAGGTATTCTGATCAAAGCATCAACGATAAAGAAGCGTCTAGTCGGGTTTGAATCCCTGAAGTGCGCATTATAATGAAGCGTCTGGTTGGGTTTGAATCCCCGAAGTGCGCGTTGTAAAAAAGCATTGGGTCAGGTTTGAATCCCCAAAGTGCACATTATAGTGAAGCGTTTGGTTAGTTTGAATCCTCACCAATACAACTTATAAACACACAACCCGGTTCACCGAATTTGTTTAATGTTCACCTGCACTTTCCTTGCCTTTTCCAGCACCTAAAATATACAATTTCATTTATAAATCATTAATATAATAATCTCACATACTAATCTAACCATGCATCCCCCAAATGATATGCATAAAATGCAATTAAGCTTAATTGTACAATTAGCTTCATCGACTCTAAAATAGCTGTTTTCAGACCTAACTTAGAAAAATCACTCCGACCTGTATAAAAGGAATTTTAACCTCAAATTTTAACCAGTATCAGATCTATATGTCTAGTATCCTAAATAAAAATTTTACTTTAATTTCTCAACTATCAAAGGGCTTAAAGATAGCTCAACATAATCAGCTTCAATAATCCTGGCAGACAGAGCAACTAAAAGTATGACCTCAATTGACGATGTTACAGATGGAATCAGCTCCGATTCAAAACTAAAAAATTTTAGATAAATATTTCAAGTTTTTC
>CATIWM010117423.1:0-29449 GCA_949671775.1 Mallotus repandus | reverse complement strand
TTACACCATAACAAACTAACGAAATAAGAGCAGCAAAAATGCTAGCATTATTGAAACTGAAATTAGAAAATAAAGGAACAGAAATGACAATCACAACTCAGTCAAAGCTAAAGTTTAGGTAACTAACTTTGAATCATTCTCCAATATCTGTTACCTCCGGTGTTCGAGATCGTTTGTTATCGTTGAATAATTCTTCTCATGCCTTTTCTGTCAATAAGCTATACAAGCATTTTATGCAGCAGTTAAAGTCTCTTGATTCTATAATTTTGCCTAAGATCTGGGCTAATTTCATCCCAACTAAGGGTGGAACTTTTTGGTTTGCTTGCTATGCTCAATCGCCTTCCAACTCATGACCATTTGTTTCGCCACAGTATCTGTCCCATCTCTTCCAATTGTTGTCCTTTTTGTGGATGCTTTGGTGAGACTGCATATCATGTTCTACTTCTCTGTAATTTTTCTTGGCGGCTCTGGTCATTTTTCTTGCATTGGTGGGGTGTCTCACCTTCTCTGCCAAGTCAATTCTTATTGTTTTATTAGCAATGGAATAGTTTAATTCAAGGGAAATTCCAGTGTCACTTCTGGACAACATTATTCTTTATTGTTAGTTGGTCGTTGTGGCTTCACCAGAATAATATCATTTTCTCTTTTGCATCTCCGTCTTCTCTGCAGCTGGAAAAGCTTATCTTTATGCGTGTCTCTTCTTGGATGAAAGTCTCTTTTCCTTACTTGGCTTCTGATCTTCTTTTTAGTTCTTGTGGAATTCGTTATTGGTCCAATCACTAGTGTTTGGTTCTCCTGTTAATTTTGTTTCTCCTTGATGTTTTAGTTTTAGTGAGGAATTTTTTCATCACTTGGTTTCTCCGGGTAGTTTTTCCCCTCGCATTTTATTATTAATAAAAGATTATCTATTTATCAAATAAACAATAAATTTTCTAATGTGCATATTTGTAAGAAACTTTACAATAATGTCATATGTTAAGGAGAACTTTCATCACCAATCTTCTTATGGAGAGAGTTGATATTTTTTTTTTTTTACTGAATGGAGAGATTTAAAATTTACACATGTAAAAATTCATCTTAGAGCATTTCATGAAATTAAAGGGAATCAATTAATTGGTTTTAATAGGAGTGAGCAACTGAGCATTCGATTGATCAATAAGAGCATCTCCAATGATACTCTTTAAAATAAAGAGCATATTTTAGGTAATAAAGAGCATTTTAAGAAATTTTTTAATAGAAAGAGTAAAAAATTTTATTTAACTCCAATGCACTCTTTATATTTCACTCTTTATTTTGTTTTATCCTAGAACATTTAATTTTAATTTTTGAATATTGTGGAAAGAAAGAGAAAAAAATTTTAGGTAATAAAAGAAACCAATAGAAAATAAGGATATGTATAGAAAATAGAGGTGCATTAATTAATCTTTTGTATAAAGAGTGAGATAGAGAGTGAATTTTGGCTCTTTACATGTAGAGAGTCAAAGTCACTCTCTAATCTATAATTTAGAGATAGAGAGTGAGTTGAAGTCCTAATTTTTTATAATCACTCTTTATAATAAATAATTTATGTGAAATAAAGAGTGCATTGGAGATACTCTAATGAATAAGAGAAACTAAATAAATTAAATTTTATATTATAAAAAAACTATGTCCTTACCAAATTTTGTTAGTTTATTTGATTCAATAATAATAATAATAAATATTATTACTGCTGTTAATGTTTATTATTATTATTATTATTATTATTAAAGATTGTTTTATTTAATTAAGAATTAATAAACATAATTGAGAAGCTAATAGAGCCACTGGAACTTTTTTTTTTTGCAAATTAATAATGTTATTTTTTCTTTAGTTTTGGCTTGCCGAATTCATTTGTGTCATAAAGCAACTTTTATTACTATATAAGATCCCAAATTTAGCTACTTTTAAAAGTTGAATAGTTAAATAGCAAAAATTTTCTTCATCACATTAAAGATTATGGTTAAATTTTTAACTACGATGCTCTATATATATATATATATATTTTTTTTTTTTTTTTTTTTTTTTTAAAAGTTCAACTCATCAGTTTTCCTCCTTTTATTATCACTTGTTGCATATGGAAAGTCTATCAATAAAATAACATGACAATTATGCACTGTAAAATTTTTATTTTGTACATGTAGTTTTAGTTGACTGTTGAAGTCTCTCACAACAGAAGTTGTAAATGCAAAGTGCAAACAATTTAATTTGGGAAATAAGCATTACTAAAATTTACTTTTCAAGTAACTTGGAGAGAAAAAAAAACGAACAAACAAAAGTAGTGCTCCAAGCTTAAAAAAAGGATCTCAAATTGATACACACTCCACATTAAGACCTATAAATGAGTAAGTAGCTAGCAAAATCATACGTACATCAGTTTTTTGAACCATTGATATGGGACTACATTTATAAGCTTTGTTTCAAATTCTTCAATGTTCTTATTGGAGCTTCCATCTTCATCTACTGCCATTTTAGCTAATTCCTTCCATTCCTTCGAGTTCTTCCTCATCTCCTTCCCTGTTTCTCCTTCCATAACTTCCCTTATGCAACTTTCTATCTCTTCTTGAGTAACAATCCCATTTTCACAAACATTTACTTTGATTCCTACTCGCCATACATCGTTTACAAACTTCGCATTTGTCGGCTGATCCGTCCATTGTGGCATTACCACCATTGGCACTCCCAAGCTCAAGGCCTCAAGTGTTGAGTTCCACCCCAATGAGTTATGAAACACCCAATAGACTTGTGAGCTAGAATTTCTAATTGAGGACTCCATGCTACCACTAGACACTTTTCGTCTGTTATCTCCTCTATGAAGTTGGCTGGAAGTTTTCTCTCTTCTAATTCTCTTGCTACCCATAAGAAGTTGCTGTTGCTTCTTTTTAGTCCCCAGGCCAATTCTGCCATTTGATCTTCTCCTAGTGAAGCTAAGCTTCCAAATGATACATAAACAACTAAGGCTAGTTCCTTTGAGTCTAGCCATTTCATGCATGCGTCTGAATTGGGCTTAAACAAGTTGAGTCCATAGTCTTTGTCATCTTCCAATTGCTTGTCTAAGAACATTGAAAGAATTGTTGGTCCTATTGGCTTGATTGCCAATTTGCTTGCCATCCAATTCACAACTTGATACAAGATATATAGGGCAATATAAATATTGTTCGTGTCATACTTGGCCTTGAGCAGTGGCAAGAAACTAGATCGAGGAATCCAATTTGCTATTTGATTTGTTTTTTATTGTAATGATTGAGCAGTAATCAGGCATGCATCCAAAACCTTAACGAGTATGATTATTATTGTCAAAATCTTGAGTTAATTCTTACGATTATATAAGTTAAAACTATTCAAGTGAGTTAAAATATTTATAAAATAGAAATAAAGTAAAATTTTTTGACATTATGATTTTAAATGATAAAATCATTTAAAATCATACAATTTTATTGTTTTATCATTTAACAACTTTATTTAGTTCTAATATTTATAGTCATATATCATTATATTTTATGTATACAACTGTTAGTACAGCATTATAAAATTTTATGATTTTACGATTTAATTTTATGATCAGTGATTATAGACCCTCACCAATTCTAGTGTAGAAAAGCAATTTTGATAACCTTTGAGTACCATCTTACACTTTGTTACTAGCTATCTGGACACACATTTAATTCTATAACTAGTCGTGAATCCGCGTAATATATGGACTGCAAATTAATAAATATTATATTTAATTATTTTAGAATATAAATAAAATAAAGTAAAATAATTTTAATATAAAAAAATAATTAAAACAATATTTATTAAAAAATAAATACTTCTTGACATATAAATTATTTCATTTTAGTGTGAGAGATAAAAAGTAAAAAAAATAAAAAAGAATTATTGTATTGTATAGCAATACCTACCCTTGATAATCTTTCTTTATTTAGATAATTTTGTCACCAAGCAAGCAATTTTTCTTTTGCATCATACTGGACTAAAAGAGGCAATAATAAATCAAATTTATTTTAAACTATAAGTCAATTATCAATTTCATCCTAATTTTAAAGTTGTATCAATTTACTCCTTCAATTGTCCAAGTTGTTCCAAATCTATTCAAACGACATTGAACTTCTATCAGAGCTGACGTAGCATAAGAGTGACTGACATTACAAAAAAAATTAAAAACTTAATCAATTATATCCTCAAATGTAGACTAATTATCAAGCTAAATTTTAAAAATAATTTAAAAAATTTTTATACCTGTTACTGCACCACAAATCAAGTTTTAATTTTTTTAATTTTTATTTTTATAATTTTTATATTTACAAAAATCAAGTTTTAAAATTATAATTTTTATATTTATAAACATAAAAATTATTTTCAAAATTTAATTATCTTCTTAAAGTTTATTTTGATACAATTAAACTCTTAATCTTTTATTTTTGTATAATTAGAGCCTAGATATTTTTGAAATCCAATATGTTTCATTTTTTTAAATTTTTTTTGAGTACAGAAAATCATTCCATTATTTTGAAATCATTTAGAAAAAAAATATTTTGTTTTTAAAAGTAATTTTAAAGTGCAGAAATTATTGGTCAAATTTATTTAAAAAAATATTTTGTTCTTAAAAGTGATTTTAAAATGTGAAATTTTTTTGTCAAATTAGGATTAGCTTGATAATTAGTCAATAGTTGAGGATATAATTGATTAAGTTTTTAATTTTTTTTTTTTTTGTCATGTCAGCCACTCTTATGTCACATCAGGTTGCCACGTCAGCTCTGACACAAGTCCAATGTCTTTTGGATAGATTTAGAACAACTTAGAAAGTTGGAGGAGCAAATTGATACAACTTTGGAATTAGGATAAAATTAATAATTGACTGATAGTTCAAGATATATTTGATTATTTTCCCAATCAAATTTGTGATTATTCAAGAAGAGGGTCAGGAAAATAATATATTATAGAGAGAGAAAGAGGGAGATGTTTATGAATGTTTTATCCAAATTAGCCTTATATGAATTCTTTAACTTTTTATCGTGAACAGGAAACTTTTTACGTGAACAAGCAAAATGGTCGAACTATGAGATATTAGTATGTTGTTAAGGAGGCTAGCACATAACAAAATAAAAAGAGTGTTTGTGAAAATATGTCCATGGTGTGGTATTAAATTCTTATTGAATAATTGAAAAAGGAAGTTTAATTCGACCATCTCCAATGCTAATAGCCAATTAACGCTCACTAAATACTCTTATGGAATAAAAAAAAAAGGCGTTTTAAGTGACTAAATACTGGTGTGTAATAGAAAAATAGGCGTTTTAGATAGAAAGAAAAGGAAAAATGTGTTTAACGTGGAATAAAATACATGAATAAAAAATAAAATGGTGTTAATATATAATTTTTTAAGATGTTCATTAAAATAAAAAAATTTAATAATTTAATATATAAATTTTAGGAGTAAATATTGAATTATGAAGATGGACATTTGTCGAATTTTAGACTTGATGAATTTGTAGCTCAGCAAATATATATATATATATATATATATATATATTTCTGGAATAGTTAGAGATGCCAATCTCTTTTCTTTGTTGATAAGTGTTAGGAATTGTTTCTAAAGCAATCGACCCAGCAAGCATCTAAATGAACTGTTCACAAGTGTAGGTGATTAGGTGTAGAAAATTTGAAGGATTTTGATTTATAATAAATTTATTTTTATTATAAATAAGGAAATTTTCAATATAAAAAAATTGTACACACTACTCACATGCACCACTACTTTTTCATTTCCATGCACTCTCTTTTTTTTATGGACACACACACATATACCATACAAATGAGGATGGATGTATTTATAGGTGAGGGTTAGGTACTATTCCCACCTCCTCATTTACACCTCCATACTTACATCTCCTTACTTACACCTCCTTGAAGACTAAGCATAATAAGTTGTCAAAACCAACTTGAAAACAACTTGTGACAACTAATGCCAAGTTGTCAAACAACTTGCAAGTAACAAAAATAAAATTGATTTTGGCAACTAAGAATTCAAAGTCAAGTTGGCTTCTCCTTATAAGTTGGTTAACTAAAGTAATAATCTTCTAGAAAGATGTAGAGAATGCTATAGAGTTGGTGATGTAGTCTTCACAGGTAATGACTCCGGCTCCACAAGACATTCCTTTGGTCATCCTATGATAACTCGTGCCCAACTTCGCCAAAATCCTCAACTGGATCCCGCTCTTGCCCAACCAACTCGGCAACCTCCAGACAGATGAACCAACTTGGCCCTTGTTACCTGCAGTGATGTTAATGTTCCTAAATCATACAAAATAGCACTACACATACCTCATTGGAAGGATGCCATGGATCAAGAACTTCAAGCTCTTCATGCCAACAACACTTGGACACTAGTACCAAAACCATCTGACACAAACATCATTAGTCTAAATGGATTTTTTGAATCAAATTTAAAGAAGATGGGATGATAGAACGGTATAAGGCTCGTCTAGTTGCTCAAGGATACTCACAAATTGAAGGCCTGGACTACGAGGAAACATACAGCCCAGTGGTAAAGGCAACCACTATTCGTGTTGTCCTTAGCATTGCCACTACATCAAACTGGAAATTACGGCAACTTGATATCAAGAACGCGTTTCTTCATGGTCATATCAAAGAGACTGTTTACATGGAACAACCGCCGGGATTCAAGGATCCTCACTACCCACATTTTGTTTGTAAATTAAATCAATCTCTCTATGGTCTCAAGCAAGCTCCTAGAGCCTGGTTCAATTGACTATCCCGGTATCTACTCCATCTTGGCTTTATCTGCAGCATAGCTGACCCTGCTTCCCAGTAAGAAACTCATCTCGGAATTTGCACTTAAAGATCTTGGTGAATTGCAATTTTTCTTAGGAATTGAAGTTCAAAGAAATCCCTAAGGTATCACTCTCTCGCAAGGATAATATGCTAAAGAATTACTTCAACGTGCCAATTTACTTAATAGCTCTCACTATAAAACTCCAATGGCACTCAAAGTGCAACCAACTCCTCGTGATATGGAGGCTATAAATGACACTGAATATCGCAGTCTAGTGGGAGCATTACAATACTTAACCTACACTAGAACTGACATAGTTCATGCTGTCAATAAAGTGTGTCAATGTCTTCAAAATCCCACAAATGGGTGATATGAAAGCAGTGAAGCGCATCCTAAGATATCTTAAGGGCACCATTGATTTTGGTTTATTAATTCATAAACATAATAATTCATCTCTTTATGGTTTCCGTGATGCATATTGGGCGGGCTGTCCAATAACCAGACGAAGCACTAATGGCTATTGAATTTTTCTTAGGGCAAATTGCATCTCCTGGTCTTGTAAAAAACAACCTACAGTCTCTCACTCCAGCATTGAGTCAGACTATCGAGCCTTAGCTTCCACCATCGACGAATTAGTCTGGATTCAATTCTTATTGCTTGACATTGGCGTGTCCTTGCCTCAAGCTCCCCAACTTTTCTATGACAATAAGAGTGCTTTGTACATGACAATTAATCCGATTTTCCATGCTCGCTCAAAACACATTGAAATCGACTACCACTTTGTTCGCAAGAAAGTTGCTATTGGTGCCTTAATCACTCAGTACATTCGCTCTACGCATCAAATAGCTGATGTCCTCACAAAACCTTTAGTTGCATCCCCGTTTCATAATTTTTGCGACAAGCTTGGAGTACACCTCATCGTTCCCTCCAGCTTGAGAAAGTTTATAAATGACTACACATCTGAGCCACTTACTAAACGCTCAAGCTCCAACGTCACTACTGAAGAAAGTCAAATCCAATCAAGGTCCTAAAATCTGTCTTTTACCATTTACATAAAGATCATGTCATTTTCATTGTCAAAGGCCCAACGTCTCCTTCCATAATTCACACACACCGTCTCTTTCCTTCCAGGGCCACAACGTCTCTTTTCTATTTTTATTCCTTTATGATATGTTCCATATATATGCCTGTGTACTACTTGTACAAATTTCAAGGAAATGAGAATTACCAATTTTGTCTAATTTATTTTCAAGTTCACGGCCTCATCAATAAATCTTCTTTAGTCTTCCATCTTGGAAACATCTGTGCGAACTATGATTACTTTAGGAGACCCCAACTTCCGAGCTTTCTTGGCAACTGCTTGAAGACGGTCCTCTCTTCTTGCAAAGGGCCAAACGGTCCTCTCATGGCCGGCACTAGGGAATGGGAATACATAAAGTAACCGAAACTCGTAGCAAGCCCTAAAAATTTTTCGTGAAATAAAAACAATTCACTTAACAATAATATAATAAATGCACAATATTAAAAGCATCAAACAATATTCTTTAAATACAATATTATTCAAATACATCGTAAAACTCAGAATACTGATAATACATATTGAATTAACTACTGCGGTGTCTAGAATTCAGTTATACAGTAATCAACTCAAATTAACATACATACTGCAGGCGGTGAAGAATGAACTCGGTGCAAACTGGGGATACTACCAGACAGACTGTGAGGTCCTGAAAAAAAAATAAGTTGAGGGGAATCAGACCTCACTGAGTGAATCAATTTTATAAAATGTATGTTGGTTTTAAAACCATTTGTTAAAACCTTTTTTTTAAATAAAATAATTATAATTATTAAAATCGTTTACTTTTCTCGATAATATTATATAAAGTTTCTTAAAAATTTCTTAAATCAATTTAATACGAAATCCTCGTATAAAATATTTAAAATAATTATTTTGTTGGAAAACTGGTAGAACACCTAAACCATTATTCTAATAGTCTTTCGGCTCTCTTAATCCAAGTGATTGTTGTCTTGAGAGCAATGCATCAGCCGAGTTACTATCACAGTCATTTCACTTATTCCATATTGGATGTCCCGAGAGCAATGCATCAACCGAGTTACATCCCTTTTTCATTTCATTTACTAGCCCGACAGCAATGCATCAACCGAGCTCTAACCATTAACATATTAATCATATACTAAGATATTACCCGTGCGCATGTGGTCCTAGTGATACCCACTAGGTTGCATGTTCTACCATAATCTCCAAATCAATTAAAATTATAAATAATAAAATAAAATAAATAAATCGTTAAATAATGAATGAATGAACAATTAAATCAATAAATAAATCATGCCGAATAATTTTTCTTTTTAAACATACTTTATTTTAATTGCTAGAAAATTTCACTTAAACACACACAACACACATCTTATAAAATTAACTCAAAAGTTGAGCATGTCAGGTGACGCATTCTCTGCTGCCCTGGTGCTACAGCTCGTGTCTCGAAGTTCTCTAAAATAAATAATATTTATTTAAAATATACTCGTAAAATAAAATAATATAATTAAATTCATGAAGTGAAGGAATTGACTCAATTTAAGGCACGACTCATCTAAAACTAGAATTGCGACACAGGCCGATGTCATGCTTTATGAGAAATCTACCGAAAATTCGGCAGAATCTTCTTTGTAAAATGGACATCTCTCTATTAAAAGTAGAGTCGTTCCTGCACGAAAACACACTTCAAATATACTACACAGAACCACACTCAGGTTGAACTCCCAAACTACACACAATTCCAACGGAGTTCCAATTTCACAATAATCAATAAAATAATATAATTTTCAAAAATCATAAAATCTCATGTAAATACCACAATTCAAATTATTTCCACAATAAAATATAAAATATATTTATTTTCAAATAAATAGTAAAATTCTAGCTTATACTTAAATTTATTATTTATAAAATTCCAGAAAATTTATAAAAATATATTTTAACACTAAATATAACCAAATCATCAAGTAATTAAATACTATAATATTTATATACATTTTATATTATTTCCGGAAATTAATCTAAAATCAACATAATATACAAAAATACTAATTTAGCCAATAAAATTAATTTATACATTCTAATAATCAAAATTATCATTATACATATTAATTAACTATAAATTTACCAAAAATCAATTAAAATTCAAATTATACAATTTTCTCTAAAATTTATATTTTTCACATATTACTTCCCAAAATTATAATAAATTATCTATAATTAATTTTACAAAATTTCCTTCACAAACATTACTCCAAATAATATATAATATTTATTAAAATTTTTGGGCTCGGAATAGTAACCCGAACTGAATTTTTTCAAGAATTAAAAATAAATCCAAAAAATATAGAAAAATTATTTTTGCATAGTATTCAATCCCAACATCAATTTTAATACTAAACATTTAACCTAAAACTCACTTAATTATCCAAAAATTAATAAAAACTCAAAAATGCATTTACCTCGTTTCTAGTCGATACGGAAGGAGATCGAAGAAACCGGAGGTAGATTTGAGAAGCTTGGACAGAGAGGAATCCAACGACACCAAAATCACGGCCAACCGGCGCCAGAATCATCACCGGTGACCAAGTGGACTTCCAGCCAAGCAAGAGGAAAACCGGAGGAAAGAGAAGATCGGCGTCTGGCGGCGAAGTTGGATTGCTGCTGGTGAGCTAGAGGTGATGGTGCAACTGCGAGGAGCAGCAGTGGCTAGGCTGGCAGTGGGCGGTGGCTAGGTTGGTCGGAAATGGCGGAGGGAAGAAAGGGAAGAAGAGAAAGAAGAAGAAGAAGAAAAAGAAAAGAAAGGGAAAAAAATTTTCCAAAAAATTTATTATGCTGCTATTTTTTTAATAATAATAATAACATACAAATATCAAATTAACTCTCTCAACCTTAAAAATATACAATAAAATACAAAATAATAATTAGTTAACAACTTATTAAAATAAAATTAACACACTTTTATAAATAATAATTAAAATAATTCTCATCACCAAAAATTCAACTTTAATTTCACTAAATAAAATAATCTCAATATTAATAAAATATTTATTAACACTGCAAGTCTCAAAAATATATTATATAATATTAAAAATAATTCGGGTGTTTACATCAAACCTCTTACTCTTCTAATAGAGATGAACTCTAAATTGAGCATTACAGAAGGCGAAATTTGGAGGATTCGACGATGTATAGACAAATAGTTGGCAGTCTAATCTATCTAACATTGACAAGGCCAGATATTGCATTTACAGTTGGAGTAGTCAATCAGTTCATGCAAACTTTGAAAAAGCCTCACCTGAAAGCAGTTCGAAGAATTTTGAGGTACGTCAAAGGAATACTTGATCTCGGGTTATTTTATAAAAGTAAAATAGCTTGCAGATTGGAAGGATATTGTGATGCTGATTATGTCGGTGATTATGATACGAGGAGATCAACCACTGATTATGCATTTAGCTTCGGTTCTGGAGTTGTTACTTGGTGCAGCAAAAGACAACCAACAATGTGATTCTCAACAACAGAGGCTAAGTACTATGCGACAACGATAGCAGCTCAGAAAAGTACATGGTTAGTATAGTTATTGGAGAATTTACACCAACCAATTGATTATCCGGTACCGATATACTGTGATAATCAATCAGCCATTTGTTTAGTTAAGAACCCAGTGTTTCAAGCTAGAACAAAGCATGTAGAGGTGCAATATCATTTTATTCACGAAAAAGTTTTAACAGGGGAGATCAAGGTGATTCAGGTGAAGACAGATGAACAATTGGTAGACATTTTAACTAAAGGTCTCAATAGTGAAAAATTAGAAGAATTTCGAAAAGAACTCGGCAAGACACCAAGAAAATGGATTAGGGATATTAATAATGAGGGGCAATGTTAAAAATCATTATTAATATTTTTAGTGGAGCCCACATATAGAAAAAAAAAGAGGTCAAGATTTACTGCACCGAATTCGGTACAGTAAAGGTAGTTGAAATTTTGCCATTTGCATGGCTGTATAAAGCCATGCAAACTTGTGTTGATTTTCTTTCTTGGTTAGGTGTAGGAAATGTTGAAAAGCTTAGTTGAATTGTTGTTTTGTCTTCGTGCATAACTAATGCCTATATAAAGGCATTCAGATGAAGAAGAGAAATACAATTAAGTGAGAGCAAAATAAGAGCAAGTGAGTGTAGTGTATGCTTTGTGAGTGGTGTACGTGTTGTATGAGTGAAAAATAACAAGTTGGTGGGTAGTAGTGATAAAAATAATTTTTTGTTGTAATAGTGGATTTTTTTTGTGAAAATATTTTCTTATTCACTATTCGTTGTCCCAATTTTTTTTATGTGCTATTTTATTATTTTATATACACCAAATTTCAATAGTCCTTCCTTTTAAATCAATGATTGTAAGAATCAAACTTTGCACCTAATGATGTCTTTGGAGAGAAGTTACCAATTGGCTATTCCCTCACTGATTTTCAATGCCTTTTCTAAGGCTTTCTTTCCTCGTTTATTGCCTTCTATTTTATTTTTTAATGTCTTATCTCCTTATTTATTATCTTGAGTGTTGCAACCAAATAACAGAAAATATTTTTTAAAAATAAAATATTTTCTACAAACAAACGAAGCCTTAATTGAATTTTTTTTAATTTCTTTCTAGTGTTGTTATTGTTTAATTAATCATATATTTCCACCATTTTTAACACTGCTTATCACTTATCAAGACAAATGAACATTGAAAAATTCTAATTTTTTTGACAATCTATTTTGATTCAAATGTTTCTTAAATATATTGCTCCTAAACACTTGAATTCATATTCTAATTACGCATATATTAACCAACATGAACACATATCGGATCAAATAAATATAATTATTTTTTAGTATTATTATTAGCAAAAAATAAAAATAAAAGTTCAAAAAGTTGATAGAACTTCACTTTCATTTATAATATGAGCATTTCATACAATACATCTATTGTCAAAAATAAATTTATTACTTCATCCAGTTAGCAATTACCTAGATGATGATGCATGAACAATAAGTTTTCATTCTAAAAAAAAATTATTTAAATAAAATGTACCACCCATAAGAAACTAGCATTTTTTTTTTATTAGATCTATTGTCACCTAATATACTTTGAAAATTATTTTCACACGTAAATTCAAATTGCTATAGAAGAGTTCGACTTTGGATTTTTAAAAAAACATTGATTAATATTTGCAGATAGGAGACGTCCATAAGTTGGATATAAATTAGATCATTTTTTGAGATTTTTTCTTCAACTTATTGTTTTTTCGTAGAGGGTTTGGATAAGTTTAGGTTGAATTAATTCAAGTATTATCTAATTATATAAAATTAAGTTTTTTTATGCGGATGGGATTTGAAGTCGGTGAGAATTTGAATGTACTAGCTACCGGTTATTGACCATATTTTTTTCTTTCTCACTAATTAATTAATTAATTGATAGATTTTTGCCTACACTAAACGTATTACATCTTAGGGTAGAATTTGTAACATATTAATCAAGTAATTTACACTTAGTTATTAAAAATGATACACGTGTCTTTTTGTTACAAATCTCACAATTATGTGTAATACATCCAGTGTAAGCAAAAATTTACCTAATTAATTAATTATTTTCATCTTCTTCCTATCTCACTATCTTCATGAACGCCATTTTTTCTCTCTTTTTAAACTTTAAATTTTTCTTTGATTTATTTGTATTTTTTTTATTTCAACTACTTCAAAATCACAACCAAAACCATCCATCTTTTTCAATTTCTTGAAATCTTGATTCTTGTAGCAGCTGCTTCTTCTTGTTGTTGTTTTTATTTTTATTATTTGCCCATTTTGTCACATATTGATTTGTTCATTTGCACCAATTTTTCTAGTCCCCCACTCCTATTATTTTCTCTATGTGTTGTCTGTAATGGTCTGTATAATCTTGAAGGAGACTGAGAGGTGGAGAATGGAGATGGAAAATAAAAGAATGGAAATGATTTTAGATTCTCAAGGAAAGATTGTTGTTATAATTTCTGCAGCTTTTGGTGGTGGTGGTGGTGGTTCGCTGGAGGATTTGAAGATGGAGCAAGGATTTGAAGGTTTATGCTCTTTAATTTGAAGTTCTAGCCTTCTTGTTGAAGTAGGATTGAATTGTTTGTGGTATTATGGTGCATTAGGTTGATATATAACATTCTGTACAGTCAAAATTTGAAACTTGTGACACTTCTTGCACGACTTAAATCCACTGGAAGAAGCAATGGACTAGTTATTTTGCTTCAGCTTCATTTTTTTTTTCCTATTATATTTGTTTGAACCACTAGAGCCTTAGGCTGTCTGGAGTCCCCCAGGTTTCTTTGTGAAGTATTGCAGCAATGGCAACTGTTATCTTTCGGATAATGCTTCGACTATCCATCATGTGATAATTAAGATTGTTGAATCTTTATTGAGCTATCATTGAACTTTTTTTTTTTTATAGAGAGGTCATATGACCTAAATATCGATGGACTGCACAATAGGGAGTTGTCCTCCTCTATAACTTTAGATTTAGCTGTGATTGCTTGTTACCTTATTCATCTAGATTCTACTCTTCTTCAAATCTCCTACTCTACCGAGATCTCTTGTTGCCGCCTATAAACTCATATCGCTTTTCTCAAATGAAATGAGAAAAGAGACTCAAAAATATAAATTGATAGCAGCACCACAAGATATCCCACCGCAGACTAAAATTGAACTTGAAATATCGGACTCATTACTTGCAGGCTTCAGCTCTTATATTGTAGTTTACCGCAAGTAGAATTCAAAGAATTTTATTGATAAGATATTCAACATATAATTTTCACTTTTTTTTCTGAAAAAGTTGGCTTACACACGCATAATTTGGTAAAAAATTAAGATTATTAGACTTTTAAATAAAAGCATTGGATTTATTTTTTCAAAAAGTTAATATTTGATCTATTTGACCTCTTAATATAAGTTTAAGGCCCAAATTAAATTGACCATTTTTCCTTCATTGAATCATGTCCTATATTTGCCCAAGCAGATTCTTTCTGAAGCAAATTCCTTCATGAAGAAGGTGATATAATTAAGATTTAGTTAGCTTTGGCAGTTGATAAGATTTAGTTAGCTTTGGCAGTTGATGAATGATGACCTTCCCTTATGTTAAAAGTTAAAACCTCCAATCACACAAGTCATTGTAATTTGGTTAAATAAATTAAAACTATATCCCCACAAATTTTTTTATACTAAAAAGAGCCCAAAAAAACAAGTTAAAAAATATATATTTAGTATCTTGAAAGGTGAATAATTAAGTGTCAAAATTTTCAAGTTAATAATTATTGTTGGTTACTAATAGCTAATAACTAATTAATATTATATGTTTTTGATAAAATTATTAACAACTGTTGATATTTATGTGTTTAATAACTATTATAGATATTAATTCATTTTTTAGAATTTACAAATTTTAGATTCATTATAATTTAATTATTTCTATGTTCAGTTGTATTTCATTAACATATTAATTTTAATAAATATATTATAAGTATTAAAAATAATATGCTTATATATAGTAATTTTATTTGGATATATGAGAGTGTTCATAAAAAGCTCCAAATTAGAGCTAATATGAACCATAGCTGATAGGTATCCAACAGCTATTAGCTACCTTTTTAAAAAGTTTATCAAATACTATTTTGTAGCGGATAGAAACTGAACAACTATCAGCTGCACTTCACCGATTAAACCAGACACTCTTTAGTCTATTGTCAAGCCTCCTTAAGGCATAAAGAGAAACTCAGATTCGAGTTTGTCACATTTGCAAGAAATATGTAAAATAGTCCCAATTTACATTTTTCTTTTTTGATATTAGAAAAATGAAATTCCAACTTTACGCTTTAATACTTTATTTTAAAACTATATCATATAAACTACTATTTATGGTCAACTATTAATAAAATTAATAAAATATGATCTAAAAAAAACAACAATGTAGGAAACTTTATATCAATAAACACTTCTTCAAGCTACCTTAACTACGGTAGTTTCTGTTTAACTTGCAGATTACATTACCATGTGAATATATGATACACGCGAATTATCTATGACTACAAGGGCTACAGCTGCAATTTATTTGCCAAGTGGTGTTGACACTTTAATGTTATGCAGCTTCTAGTCCTTGACAACACTGCTTCGAATGATTTTTTTTTTTTTTTTTTACTTAATAGTTTGATTACTGTGATTTGTGCAGTCTCATGTCCGTGCTCTTGTAGAATTAATGTGGTTCTGAGTTCAGCCAACTAATTGAGTTTTTTTTTACCTTCCTTTTATTGATTTTTTTTCCAGATTATTCCATTTTTTTATTAATTTTTTTTTTTAATACAGATTTGGTGATCAAGATGGCAAGGAAAGATTATATTATTTTAATTTTTTTGATGTACTTTCCTTGCCACTTATAAGTGTTGTCCTGATGTCTGAATTTTAAATTATTTATGTCCACTGAGTAACATTTTATGTATATATACAGTGTATGTGTATATATTTTACTATCCGCAGTAAAGAACGGGATGAAATATTATAAGACATTTGTCATCTTTTTTAGTTGACTACCTAGTAAAAAAGGGAAAAAAAAAACAATTGATAGAGAAATTGGCACGTACACTTCAGAAATCATGCCTAACAGACTTTTCATGCCTAATAGACTTTTCACACCCAACTATGCTTCAGTTTTTTTTTTTTTTGTATAGTATACTTATTTGTAATTCGGTAGTAGCTAATTAGCTTCCTTATTTAGCCTGTGGTGAGGTTTTTTGAGTTTTTCTTCTATGCTTCTTTGTGGATATTTTGATTGTTTCTTGATTGGCAGTGGAAAAGCCAATCGGTGAATTCTGGATAAAACATCTTAAGCCAAAAAGATACTCTGGCATCTGAAGGCACTGTCAAGTACAAATCTCCTCGGCAAGCGCTGTCGACTACTGCCTTAGCACACACTCCCGTTGATTCAATTGGGGCAGATTGAATTCCAAACTGACCAAAGATCGATTAATGAGTTATGAAACAAATATTTTTTCCAAGATCCCTTTTAAATTAGTTTAATTTAATTAAAAAATGTACCTCTGCTAAGAAATCAGGAGTTGTTATCTCTGATTGAATCAACCCAGGAGTGACTATTGTTATTCCAATATGCGAACCGCATTCAACCCTCAGTGTCTCATAAAAGCTTATCAAGGCTGCCTTGCTTGCCTGCATATGAACTACTAATTAGTCAATCTTGCTCACAACATAACAATAAAGATTAACTGATGTACATTACAAGCGCAAGATTCAAGGACATTTGTTTATACATTGTATGCGCTCGATGTTGGTGGTGGCATCGAAGCAGCCATTGATGAAATGCCCACTATTTTCCCTTTGCTTTTCTTTAGATGTGGATACGCGAAGTGGCTGCAATGCACTGAACCCCAGAAATTTACGTCCTACACCAATAAAAATTTGCATGAGACACAGCATCATTAACTACGTATATGTTATCAGGTCTTGATGGCAAGTTTCTGTTATATTGGCTTGCACCGAATCATATATATATATATATTAATTCTTAGGTTACCATAGTGAAAACAGAATTAGCGATGTAGTCACTGTCTCCAAGCATGGACGTTTTCGCAATCCCAGCGTTATTAATCAGGTGATCCACTGTTGCACAAAACTCAGAAAATTCAGGATACAGGTAAAAATAATTTCTGAAAAAGAGAAATGCAACAGAAGATTACTCATAAAATAGTCTCTACTGAGCTGAGCTTACATTGGCTATAATGGTTCACGGCCTCATCAATAAATCTTTTACAGTCTTCCTTCTTGGAAACATCTGCGCGAACTACTATTACATCAGGAGACCCCAGCTTCCGAGCTTTCCCGGCAACTGTTTGAAGACGGTCCTCTCTTCTTGCAGAAAGGGCCAAACGAGCCCCCCTCTTGGCATACTCGTAAGCGAGATACTTTATGGAAAGAAAACAATAATATCAGTACTTAATTAAACCGATTTCCAACATGGGTCCATTAAAAAAAGAAAAAAGACAAAAGGCTTGTAAATTGTGAAAAAAAAAAATTGATAGAAGACCTCGCCAATTCCTGAGGATGCTCCTGTAATTAGTACTACTTTTCCAGCTATATTTTCGCTGAATATAGTTGCTGTGGTACGCCTTATTAGCTTGAAAAGAAGATATAGAGGTAAGCATAGAGGCACTATGATTAGTGCTATTAGAGGGAGCAGAAAGCTCATCAACTTCTTAATCAAACTCATAGTTTCCTGCAAATTAAAGAGAAATGTAGCAAGTCCCAATACCTGGTTTCAATTTTATAAGGTGGAAACTAAAAATTGGTTGTCTTTTTTTTTTTTTTTTTTTTCTTTTCCTGAAAAGACCAATAGTTAGATCCAATGGACTCCAGATGCCACTGGTTCAGATTAACTTAAAAGATTCAGGTCAATAAACAGACTTTTTAAGGCAAAAACATACATCAGATATAATAAAAGAAATGGATAAGTAATTAGAGAATGCAATAGAAAGAAACCCGGAGAAATTAAATGCTGAGATGTGAGCAAGGAATTGACAACTTCTATTTTTATCTTTTGTCCTGATGATTATTGGTAACTTGGTTTTTAAATACATAAAGGAGAAAGAAAGAGGAGGTTGGATTGTTAAATCCTGGAATTTTCCTTATTGATTAATTAATATATTATGGCTGCCTGACATATACAACTTGAAGGTGCCATTACCTAATATACTTTGAAAATTATTTTCACATGTTAATTTCAAATTGCTATAGAAGAGTTCGACTTTGGATTATTAAAAAAGAAAAAACATTGATTAATATTTGCAGATAGGAGACGTCCATAAGTTGGATATAAATTAGATCATTTTTTGAGATTTTTTTTTTCAACTTGTTTTTTCGTAGAGGGTTTTAATAAATTTAGGTTGAAATAATTCAAGTATTATCTCATTACATTAAATTAAGTTTTTTATGCAAATGTGATTTGAAATCGGTGAGCATTTAGAAGTACTAACAACCATTTATTGAACATGTTTTGTTTAGTACATCACCAATATCGGTGAGAATTATCGTTTTTCCAGTAAATGCTAAGAAGATAACTATCCTATTGTTTAATCCACATTCCATTGCACCTCCATGGAAAAAAGTACACGACCACATTGGAGAAGGGTCAAATAAATATTTATAATGATCCACCATACTTTAAAAAAAAAAAAAAAATGCAGAGCAGCCATATACATTTCTGCAGCCTTCCCACCAACCTTGTAGATACATGTTAAACATATAGCCATTGCACTGAAATTGCAACGAAATGAGCAAGCAAAAGAGCTTTTGGTGCATTGAGAAAAAAAATGGTTTCGAAAATGGCCAAATGTATTGTTTCACTTCTAAACTTTACACAATTAACTTATGTTGCTCTTCAACTTTTATTATGTTTTATTCAACTTTTAAATTTTTATTTTAAAATTATTTAATTTTTATAATACACAAAATTAAAATATTTTATAAATTAATATTGATATGGATATAAGAGAAATTTATATAAACTAAAATAATATTTAATAAAAGAAAGAACATAATTAAAAATAAAAATTCTCTAACTTTTATAAGATTAGTTTTTGATTTTTTTTATATTATTTTGAAGCTAATTTTAACATTTTACGTGTTTAAAATTGTTTAAAATTTAATTTTTATACATTTTAATATTGGATGAGTTAAATATAATCAAAAAGTACAAATTAAATGGTGAAAAATGTTAGCTTAGCTTTGGATGTTCTTCCTTGTTATTAATAATAGTGTTTCTTTCTTAAAAAAAGGTGAAAAATGTTCAAAATAAAAATTTAAAAGTTGAATGAAAAATAATAAAAACTGAGTATTATAAGTTAATCATATAAAGTTAAGAAGTGATTAAACTGTGCAATCTACCTTTCAAAAATCGTAAAACTTTTATCTTTCTTACTAAAAAATAATAATTTTTAAAATGCATCTAGTTAATATATAATAAAAAGATGATGTATTTCAAAAATTATTTAAAAAATAAATCAATAGGCGTTAATATTTTAAAAGAAATTAAAATATTAAATAATGCATCCATTTTAAAAGAATTGATGAAAAAGAATGAGAAATGTTTTTATTTTGGACTCACCATGGATTATCTTATATGAAATATTATGAGACATTTGTCATCTTTTTGGTTGCCTACCTAGTAAAAAAGAAAAAAAAAATTGACAGAGAAATTACCATAACAGAAAAGGAAATAAAAGCTTTGGATGAATTTGTTTGAGAGTCTCTTTCTCCTTGTTGTTAAACACATGCAGCGGTAGTTTTTAGTAATATTTTTAGAGAAGAGTACAAAGTGGTGGTGGTGACTGGTGACCAATACAATAATTACAGTATTTATGTCGCTTTAATCACCTTGCCTGCCTCTTTAATGGTGTAGGCTCCTTTCATCTCCCGCATTATATTTTTGTATCGAATAGTAATGGGCAAATAGAAAACGAAATCAAAATTAAAATTATTTCTGCATAAACTGAGGATTTTTTTAATAAAACTTTTCATCCCTAAATTTGTGTTAAAATGTCAAATTGCTGGTTTTTAAATTTCTTTTATCAATTTAATCCAATTCAAAACACATTATATAATTTTTATTAAAAATAGTTCAATCAATTAAAAATTAATATTTTTATTTTTATTTAAATGCATTTAAAGTGAAAAAAATATTATTTATTTCCAATTAATAAAAAAAACTTTAGTTTATTTTTTACATTAAAGAATATTTGTACTAATAACTAAATAAATTGAAAATCATACTTTTTGTTTAAAAAATTATTTATAACATTAAAAATTATAAAAATAATATTAAAATATTTTTTACCATTTTGAGATTTCATGTGCTTAAAAAATTAGTTAATGGGGAGCTGAAGTTGGCTTTTGAATTATTTTTATAGTGGTTGGTATTTTTTATTGTAAATATAATTAGTACTAAAATTGTTAGTGTTGAAATGTTTTATTATGTATTGTAGGTAGTCATACTTATTTTTTACGGAGATCAAGAAGTTTATATTCGCTACTTAAGGTCAAGAGGAGCTATCAAACTCGAAATTTCCATTTAATAGAGAAAATTTCTACTATTATATTGGGGTAAATTGTTATTTGCCCCATATATTTTGGCCTAATATATTATTTCATCTCTGACTTTCAAAAAAATACTTATTTATCCCTGATATTTGCAACAGTTAACACTCTTTAGTCATTTGTCAGGAATGGAATAGTACATGAATTTGCAAATGGCAATGATGAATTAATATTTTTTCAAATGTCAGGGATAAAATAGTGTATTAGGCCAAAATATAGGAGACAAATAGTAATTTACCCTTATATTGGACACGCGATACTTAATTAGTATTTACTTATACTTTATTAACTTTATTAAAGTCTATAAGACATTGTAAAGTAACAAATATTAATATTAATATTTAAAAAGTGAATATTTTTGTTAATTTTTAAATATGTTTAAAATAATTTTTTCAAATAAAAATTTTTCAGTATACTTAACTATTATTAAAACATTATTTACCTATTAACAATAAAACAATAAACTTTAATAATTTGAATTAAAAATATTTTTACCTTTAAATAGTGTATTTAAATAAAAAATAAAAATATTAGTTTTTAATACATTCAATTTATTAAACTATTATTTAATGAAAAACATACACATATTTGCAAATTGTTATTTAGGACCTGTTTGGTTTAACTGTTTTTATCAGCTGATAGCTGATAGCTATTAGTTGCTTTGTATTAGTGTTTAGTAAAATGTGTGTGAACTGTTTCAGTTAGTATATTAAATGACTATTCTAGACATAATTTATTTATTTTATACAAACAAACAATAATAATGATAATAATAAATTTTACGAGCAATAATAATAATAATAATAATAATAATAATTTTTAAATAATAATATAGTATTAAATTTATAATTTTTTAATAAGTGCAAAGTAATATTGTTTAATTTTTTTTCTCTTTTAACAAACTAATTTAATTTTTATGCAACAATTCAAAATTTTGCTCATTAAAACATGTGAGACTTTTACAATATTATTAGATTATCAAATTCTTTACTAATAAAAAGAAACAATAAAAATAAGATTAATTTTTTATTCATGTCAATTGATAGTCTAAGATTGACGGGGTGTAGGAAGTTGTGTCCCATTTATATGAGATTTTTATCGTTAAGGTTAAAAAAATTTTATATAGAAATAAGGTTAATGTTATATATATATATATCCCTTATTAAATCATTAGATGTAACATGATTATTATACATGTATCTAAACGAAAATTACAAAAATTTCTATTAAACGGGTAAAAAAATAGTAATAAAAAATTTATCATAAGATTTCTTTTTCACCAACATTATATGTTTCTGAGAAAAATAAAAATATCAAATGATGCTAATTCAATGTGTGTCATATTTTTGTACAAAAATATTTAGATACCAAGCACCGCATAACGTGTATGGAGTGGATGGAGCTGCCTTCAAGGCATGCAATACATCATCATGAAAGCTTTTTAACAGTGAAAATGATACAATCACACCGGCACCAACACTAGCACCAGGGACAATAACTAAAGGTTAATTTTGTAAAAACAAAACAATTGTAGTGAGCTGATTTAAAGTTAGGATTTGAAGCTTATTTAATCAGCAGCTGATTGGTTCCAATCAGCTGCTGATATTAAAAAAAATAACCAAACATCATTTTTTCAACTTTTTAGCAATAAACAACCATCAGTTGCTCCAAAAAGTTAAACCAAGCACCCCCTTAATTGTATTAAAACGACAAAAAAATTTAAAGTCCAGGAATTTGATCTTTTAAATTAAGTTTAGGGAGGAAATATTTAAAGGAGGTTCTTAATATGTGCAAAAACAAAAATATGAGGATTTAATAGAATACAATTGAAATTTAAGGGCTTAGTGTAATAAAACTTAAAAGTTGAAGGGTTTGAACATGGATTTTGCAAAAATAAATTATCAAACTAATATATTTTCTATTTATGGAGACCTTTTTTTTTTCTAACTATAAAAGAAAAAAAAGACAACTTAGTAAATATAAAGAAAATTACATGGATAGAGATGAGTAAAAAAAAATAAAAAATTACATGGATAGACATGGGTTCTCTTCTCATTAGTAGGGCCGGTAGATAAAGCAATAATAAATTTTAGTTGAATATTTGGATACACATATGTAAAATTTTAGTCTGCCTTGGACTCAGATGATTGGATTGGGTTCTTCTTTGGTGTCGATTGCCTTCTAGCAATAAGCCAGTGGTTAAAGAACTCGATCATTTCAGGGCAAAAGACCTTCCAAGGAAATAGGACCCTCAACCATGGTGGCTCAACCAAGTACATATCTCCACGGCAAACACTGTTTACCATCGACTTTGCGCATGATTCTGTCGACTCTACTGGCACAATCAAATTTACCTGTGCCTATTTGCCAAGTTTTAACGAGCCTATTTTTAGTTCAGCTCACTAATTTTGGTAAACAAAGAAAATCAGATTCAAACTTTATGTACTGTGAAAGTACCTTTTTCTCAAGGTTATCAGACATGACTGTTTTAATTAGTCCAGGAGTTACTAATGTCATGCTAATATCGCTACCGATTTCACTTCTAAGTGACTCATAATAGTTTATTACCGCTGCCTTGCTAGCCTGGAGGAAATCAAAATGAACAGTACCTTGATAAATCGAGAAAACTACAAGAAAAAACAATAGCTATTAATAAATGACGTCTTACACCATAGAAGCTGGTTTTTGGAGTAGGGTACCATCCTAAAGTTGAAGCAGTGACCATGATTTTGCCTTTGTTCTTTCTCAGATGTGGGATGGCAAAATGGGTACTGTATACTGTGCCCCAAAAGTTGATGTCCTGCAGGTACGTGTATATAAAATCTATGCAATTTAGAGCCTCAAAATTAACAATATTATGACTCCAAAATTGCAGAAACTATGCCCATGCATTACCATTAATCTGTGGCGATTTTGAAAGTAGTCATCGTTGTCGTTCATTGCGCTTGTTCCAATTCCAGCATTGTTCACTAGATGATCCACTTCTCCACCAGCAGTACCAACATACACAGAATTAAAGCAAAACATTCAATATGTGGAGTCGGATAAAAGTTAGAAATTAAATGTGGGTTTATGGGCACATACATCTACCAAAATGGCTTATTGCAGTTTCAACAAATCTCTTAGCATCTTCAACCTTTGAAACATCTGCACCAATCGCTATAACATCTGGCGAGCCAAGTTGTCTAGCCTTGTTCTTTACAGCTCCTAGTCCATCTTCTTTTATGTCGACCAGGACTAAACAAGCACCTCTTCTTGCGTACTCATAAGCCAATTGCTTTGTATATATTATTAGGTAGAGGACACCACATAAAGGAACGTCAAGAAGAGGTTTAGGAGACTGATTACATGTGCGGTTAGAAATACATATAACTGTAAACCTTACCTTGCCGATTCCTGAGGCTGCTCCAGTGATGAGCACGACTTTTCCATTAACATTTTCGATGAACACATGTCGTTTGATGTAATAAAGAATCTTAAAGACAAGATAAAGTGGTAAAAAACATAAAATTAGGATGATGTTTATTGGAGGAAGCACAATGTTGAAGAACTTGTGAATTAAGTCCATGGCTTTGGTCGTGAATTTCAGGAGCTGCTTTGCATATATATTTGCGCTGTAAAAAAATGAAAAGGACGAAGGCAGCGCATGACTTTGGTAAAAAAAAAAAAAAAAAGGTAGCGCGTGACTATTGTAAGAACTATTTGCTTGATTTTTCTTCTGGTTTTTGCTGGTGAAATGTCAGCAATTTTAATGTCTCTTGGGCCCCCGGCATGGTCCACGCCAACCAGAAACTTAAATGTTAGAAGCTGTACGGCACAACATGGCGCAATATTTCCACATCTATTTCGGAGAGAAGGGACAAGTGAAAGTTAGCCTCTGGTCGCTGTGAGAATTCAAGTGATTGGATTAGCGTTTCACGATTGAAAGTTAAAGGTGGAGCTCTTCTTCTGCTGCCATACATAAAGTCCTCTAGATTTGCAATTTTGACTGCTAGTACAATTGATATAAACATGGACTGCTCCCAACTACTTCCCACACTCCGCCTCGGATTAATTCTGCTATTGACTTCGGACCTGAGATTGCAAATGGACAAATCGACCTCATTTTATATGAATTTAGAATGATGAATAATCTTTGAAGGGAACAAACTGTTGGCTGAAATCAATCCACTACTGTTCATAATTTGAATTGTATTGTTATATATATATATATATATATATATCAATGAAAGTAAGAGGAAGCTATAATAAACTTCGCTGTTGTTAAAGAGATCTTGAAGCTTAGTATCTTGTATTCTTTTTTTAAAAAAAAAAAAAAAAAACTCATATGATTTTATTGTGACTCACCAGAACGGTTAAGTCCACAACCTCTGAACAATTAAAAAATACCAGAAACTAAAATGAAGTCCATAACTTTGTGCAAGACTAAATTTCACGCATCGTATTAAATGAACTTTAATACAAGAACTTTTTATCAAGTCAAATTTTGAGTAGCTCATGAACAATTTGACTTGTTTATTAAATTACATTCTCAATTACATCGTCTTGCATAAATATATGCATTATTTCAGTCTTCCTTAGAATCAGATGATTGGATTGGGTTTTTCTTTGGGGTCCAATGCCTTCTAGCAATAAGCCAGTGGTTAAAGAACTCAATCACTTCAGGGCAAAAGACCCTCAAAGGAAATAGGACCCTCAACCATGGTGGCTCGACCAAGTACATATCTCCACGGCAAACACTGTTCACCATCGACTTTGCGCATGAATCTGGAGATTCTAGTGGTATAATCAAATTTACCTGTGCCAATTTGCCAAAAATATTATTAGTTATAGCACCCCAGTTTTAATCAATTAAATCATCTGATTGTTCCTATTCTCAGAAGTTAATTATTGGTAAGCAAAGAAAATTAAATTCAAGCTAGCTGCACTATGAAGGTTCGTACCTCAAGGTTATCAGACATGTCTGTCTTAATTAATCCAGGAGTTACTATTGTTATGCCAATATCGCTACCAACTTCACTTCTAAGTGACTCATAATAGTTTATTACAGCTGCCTTGGAAGCCTGTAAGAAATCAAAATGAATAGTACCATGATAAATCGAGAAAACTACAGATAGTGTATCAACGTTTTTACATGAAGATAATTATTAACTAATTATGTCTTACACCATAGAAGCTGGTTTTTGGAGTAGGGTACCATCCTAAAACTGAAGCAGTGACCATGATCTTGCCTTTGTTCTTTCTTAGATGTGGGATGGCAAAATGAATACTATATACTGTGGCCCAAAAGTTGATGTCCTGCACGCAGGTGTGTGTATATGAATGCACATAAATTCTATGCAATTTAAAGCCTGATAATTAACAATATTAATACTCCAAAATTGCAGAAATTATGCGATGCATTACCATTAATCTACGGTGAATTTGGTAGTCATTATGATTCACTATGCTTGTTGGTCCAACTCCAGCATTGTTCAGTAGATGATCCACTTTTCCACCACCAGCACCAACATATACAGAATTTAGAGCAAAACAATTCAATGTGGAGTCGGATAAAAGTACAAACTAGAAATGTGGGTTTGTGGGCACATACATCTACCAAAATGGCTTATTGCAGCTTCAACAAATCTCTCAGCATCTTCAACTTTTGAAACATCTGCACCGATTGCTATAACATCTGGTGAGCCAAGCTGTGAAGCCTTGTCCATAACTGCTCCTAGACGATCTTCTTTGAGGTCAACCAGAGCCAGACAAGCACCTCTCCTTGCATACTCATAAGCCAGTTGCTTTGTATATAATAAAGAAACTCACAGTCAAGAATTTCTAATTAAAAGCAAATGAGTGATGTAGGAGACTAATTATTTGCATGATTTATAACTACAAAGCTTACCTCGCCGATTCCTGAGGCTGCTCCAGTGATGAGCACGACTTTTCCATTAACATTTTCTATGAATACATGTCGTTTGATGTAACAAAGAATCTTAAAGACAAGATAAAGTGGCAATAAACATAAAACTAGGATGATGCTTATTGGAGGAAGCACAATGTTGAAGAACTTGTGAATGAGGTCCATGGCTTCAGTCGTGAATTTCAGGAGCTGCTTTGCATGATTGTAGTGTATAAAGAAAAGACGTTAAGGCAGCTTGCGTCCACTCTCACATCTATTTGCAAGTTGTGTTTTAACGGTCCCCTGGTTAATTGTTAATGGTCCCCTAGCAAAATGTTGCAAGTTGAACTGCACAACAGGGCAACATAAATAAGGACAAGCCAAAATAGGACTCTGGTCGCTGCGATTGAATAAGCGTTTCATAATTGACTGTAAAGGTGGGGCTCTTCTGCTGCTGCCGCAAATAAAAAGCCCTTTCAGTTTGTAATTTTCTTATTGACGAATGGCTGCTACTCCCAACTACAACGTACTGTAGGGAAAGATAGCTTACCCGATTTTACGGTTCGTCGACAGGTGGTCGAGTCCATAATAAACATATAACTATGAACAGCTAAAATTAGTGAGGGATTACAAAGAAGTCCATAACTTGAAACAAAACAGATTGCTACCCCTAAGGAACAATCAAAACCCACAACATAGACAACATTAATTATATGATATACAGGAAACACTTTGGGTTTAGATTATAATATAAAGTAGTCCATACTATAGAAGCAAGTTTGATTTCAATCACTCTTGAGCTCTGGCCTTTGTATACTTTCGGGGTAGAGGATATTCTTAGCTCCAGTTATGTCTGTTGGTTTTTTGGCAAAATTACCAATCCCACATTGCTTAGTTATTAAGAGGAGGGGAAATTTTTTTGTTATAAATAGACTTCTCCCCTCCCTTAATTAATCATCCCAAAATTGCCCTCTCTCATATATTGGCAATTAATCTTTTTTCTCTCTCTTTTGTAATATTTTCTTAATTAGTGAAATATTATTTTAGTAGTGTCCGAGGAAGTAGGCATAATTGGCCAAACTTCGTTAAATTTTGGTGTTCTTTTTATGTCTATTTAATAGCTATTGTCGGGTATAGTTGTTGTTAATTATTGTGCTATTAAAATTACTTGTCTTGATAGATTCTGTCTAAGGATGGTGGTTTTTAAGAAGGCATCGTGACCCCACCACTCTTTCCTGGGAATCTACCTTGGGGTGATTTTTAGTACAATCGTTTTCACTCTAGTCACCTGTGCAATAGTTCTCAATGTGAAATTGTTATTGGTGGAAATTAACCCGAATTCCACAACAATTGGTATCAGAGCTCTTGGTTTATTTTAGTATGCTCTGTGGTTGCGGCTTAGGCTGATCTTTCACATCATCAAAAATTTCCTTGGGCTAATTGGCATTCCGCATTGACAGCTATTAAATAAAATTTGTAGCAGAAATGGCAGACAGCACAAAAGAATCCACTTCGAAGTCAACAACTTTTTCATCTTCAATTTTGGGAAGAACTGCTGTGACAAATGCTAGATTTGCAGTGAAAATTTTTGATGGCACCGGTCATTTCGTCATGTGGCAAAATGAGGTTCTAGATGCTCTTTTTCAGCAAGGTCTGGACATTGCCATTGAAGAAAAGAAACCAGATGATGTTGAGGAGAAAGAATGGAAGATGATCAATAGATTGGCATGTGGTACCATTCGATCGTGTCTTTCTAGAGAGCAGAAGTATGCATTTTCTAAAGAAGCTTCTGCAAGTAAATTGTGGAAGGCATTGTAAGAGAAATTTTTGAAGAAAAGCGGTAAAAAAAAACTCTACATAAAAAAGAGATTGTTCCGCTTCAACTATGTTCCAGGCACCACTATGAATGATCACATTACTAGCTTTAATCAGCTAGTGACTGATCTATTGAATATGGACGTGGCTTTTAAAGAAGAAGATCTGGCTTTGATGTTGATGGGATCATTTCCTGATGAGTTTGAGTATCTTGAAACTACTTTACTTCATAGGAAGGTTGATGTGTCTCTCAGTGAAGTAACTGTTGCCTTATATAGTTATGAATTGAGAAAGAAAGAAAAGCAAGAAAACACAAGTGTAGAAGCAGAAGCTCTTGTTGTTACAAGCCGTTCGCAGAGTCAGAACAAAGGAATGAGAGGAAGATTAAAGTCAAAGTCCAGACTGAGCAAAGATCAATGTGCCTTTTGTCGAGAAAAAGGGCACTGGAAGAAAGATTGTCCCAAGCTAAAGAATAAAGGCAAACTTGAAAGGGGAAAGGCTGTCCCGGAGTCAAATGTAGCTAAGTGTGATGATACAGATTCAGATCTCTCAATTGCTGCTATACCATCAACTAGTTGTTCTAGTTCATGGTTGCTAGATTCAGCTTGTAGCCACCATATGACCCCCAATAGAGAATGGTTCTTTGATTTTAAAGAACTAAAAGGTGGAGTTGTCTACACATCAAATAATGCCCCTCTTGACACACATGGGAT